>ML804783.1:67638-96971 GCA_009831015.1 Picea engelmannii
CACACACACACACACACACATATATATATATATATATATAAACGTACATATAGATTTTAGTGATTGATATTTATTAAGTTATTGTATTTCCTTTAGTTATTGTTTTTTCTTTCTTTAGAACTTGGATCGGCCGATGGAGCCACTAAACCCGTCAGAGTGAATTAATCCAAACGACTTGGGTTATTTAGACAACCCCGGATGAGATTCACTCTTCCAGTTGACGAGTGATCAATTTCGCCCATCAACAAATGGCGCTAGAAGGAGGGCCTGAAAATAATTAATGGCACAAGGAGGTCGCAAGACTCCTCCCCCACCTACCCGCTCACCTATAGTAACTAGAAGTCGTTCAAATGACAACATTGTCCCTCAAACAAAAACCACATCAAATGACAATTCTTAGATCACCATTGAACTAGTAAATCCAAACCCTCCAGGGGGCGACATACAAGAAATTGCTCGTCAATCCCTCATAAGAACGCATAGTTCCTTGTCCCGTATCAGACAACCAAGTCGACCTTTGAACCAACCATTAGACTTCTCTGATATCAGGGAGCAACTTGGAGGTACTGATCTTACCTTAAATCCTACGAATCCAGATCATATACTCACTCCTGCAACAAGAGGACCTGGTATTCCACCATCACCACCCCCTTCATCTCCTTCTTCTTCTTGAGAAGAATCCTTAGACAAAGGTATCTCCTCATCTCAGCCTTCGAAACCACCCACACCTATGGCCAGTCTGAACAATCTCGCCAGACCCTGGCTTGACCAAGATGCAGTGGCCATACCTGGGCCACAACATCCTTTACCTAAACACCCGGAGAAATGGCTCCCTAAATTTGACCCAGACTCCAAGAAGATTGTTGAAGATCATATCAAAAAGTTTATGCTAGCCATTAGGCGCCGTAGTGTCGAACATGAAGACGTAGTATGTAGGATTTTTCCCTACACCTTTGAAGGCAATTACTCTACCTGGTACTTTGCCCAATAACCCCACACCATCGTGTCATGGGATAAATTCGAGTTCTGTTTCCTTGAGAAATTCGGAGATGATAAGTCTCCTGAAGTTCTAGTCATGGAACTCTCTAGTTTAAATATGAACCCCAAAGAAAATATAAAATAATTTAATCAAAGGTTCCTGACATTAAAGAACCGAATCCCCATGGATTCGATGTCTTCCAAAAATCTTATTGTCGCATACTACACAAAAGCTTTACATCAGAACATAGCCATTTGGGTGAAAAGGTCCAAGAAAGCCACATTGTTAGAAGCCTTCGAAGAGGCGAGTCAAATCAAGAAAGATATTCTCAGCCTAAAAGACAATACCTGTAACGAGGTAGAGACTAGTTCATCCTCCAAGAAGAAAATCAAAATCCTTCCTAGACCCCCCCAAAACAAAACTCAACCAGATAGTTCGAATTTGCAAAACTTACAGAAGGTCATTCAGAAGTTGTCTAATCAGGTTATAGATTTGAAAAGGTTGATTGAAGAAGCTTCTTTGAGCAAAGGACCTTACAAACTCCCTTTTGGAAAGCCTTTTCCCACAAACTGACCTAACTCAAATTCTGAAGGCCTAAATCTCGAAAGCTTACAATTTTCTATTCAAACAATTTTAGAAGCACATGATAACTTGATTCCTCCCGAGATTCCTGAAGAAGTAGCTGTACAAGAAACAGTAGAAGAAGAGGAATCCTCTCCAAACATTTTTGGACATTTTTCAGATAACATTTTTCAAGCTAATTTTGAAACCATGCATCCTTATAATACTAGGAGCAAGACAACAAATAAGTCTTCTTCTAAAATTATAACTAATGCACCTCCAAAATAGTCTAAATCAATTGAGACTAAACAGAATTTAGTAGCCCCAAGTTTAGATTATGATTTGATTTAGGATCTAAAAAAACTTAGGGCTAACATTTCTGTTTACGAATTAATAAGATTCTCTTTTCTTCTACAAAAGATGCTACAAAATATCATAGAAAACAACAAAAACAACAATCCGAATAGCAACAATATTGCTGAAAACAACCCCAAAATACCTCAAAAGGTCTCCGCCAAAACGACGTCAGAGCCTTCTAATAAAAGAGACCTTGCTGTAAAAAGTGTAACAAATGTAGATAAACTAGTTTCAGGGGCTGCGATTAGAAAACAACAAACTTCTGCTGTTAATATTCGCAGAAATGTCCCTCCCTTTTTGTTGAATTTTGAAATTTTCAATAGGAATGTACATAACTGTATGGTAGATTTAGGTGCATCATCTAATGTAATGCCTTGGTCTGTGTGTCAAAAAATTAATGTTGAAGTTCAACTGTCCAACCTGAAAATTATTCAGCCTGATCGAACTAGTGTTAAAGTGATAGGTGAATTAAAAAATGTGCTTATCAGATTATCGTCTAATCCTAAAGTCCATCAGGTGATTGATATCATTGTCGTAGATATCCTAGAAGTTTATGGTTTGTTTTTAAGTAGATATTGGTCTGAACAACTACATGGCTATTTTGCAACGGATTGGTCTCACTTATGGCTGCCCAAAAATGGGAAGCTTAACATAATCAAGGTAAATCGTGAGCGTTATCTTAAGTTCACAGTAACTGATTTAAATGATCCTAATGAACCATTCACTGCTTCCACAAATTCACCTGAAATTCACCATTACTGACCCGGAACAACAATCCGAAATTATGACATGCACGCTGTCGACAACCTTCTCTCAGTGGCCACATGCACCTGACAAAAATCAAATATGGTCTCTATACTTCGATGGATCAAAATCTAAGGAAGGAGCTGGTGCAGGGTGCATGCTCATTGATCCAACATGTAACAAGAATTTAATTGCTTTCCGGTTAGAATTCGAATGCACAAACAACATGACCGAATATGAGGCACTCCTGCAAGGTCTCAGAAAAGCACTAGATTTAAACATTCTGAATTTGACTATTTTTGGTGATTCAAAAATAGTGGTTAGACAGATAAAAAATTCTATCCATTGTTTATCTCTACACCTTAAAAGCTATCAGACTGAGGTATGGAATTTGATGAACAAGTTTTCCACGTTTAACATAAATTCTATTCCTAGATTGAATAATTCTGAGGCTGATTTGTTAGCTAATGTTGCTTCAAAACTTTTTCCTCCAGAAGGCCTATCTCCGAATGCATTTTTTGTCGAATTGTTGTTCAAACCATCCGTCCTGGACAATATAAAAAATTGGAGAGTATTTGATGACGATCAACAGATCATCAATTTTCTGTACATGGAAGAGACTTTCCAGGGCGCAGTGATCGACGAAGGTACTCATGATGAAAACCTTTGGGATTTTACGGTAATACAAGATCTAAGATCCCCAGAGTCTACATCGGACATGGTAAACTCTATCCCAAAATCTGTGGTTAGATTAGAAATTTTTTATGATCTTCACAAATTTCAGAAAATCAGTGAATTGTAAAATGAATAGTTCTTCCTTGACACATGAAAAAGTAAATTTGGGAACTAAAGACAACCCACAGTGCATCAATTTGGGGTTGGGGTGTTCTGAGAAAGAAAAGGTAGCATTTATTAAGTTGTTTAAGGAATTCAAAGATGTCTTTTCCTAGACATATGATGACCTAAAAACCTTTGATCCTAACATCATACAACACATTATTTCCATGAAACCCCAGACCCAACCTTTTCAACAGAACTTAATAAAGATGCACCCAAAAATCGAATCAATAGACAAGAAGGAATTTAACAAACTCCTGAATGCTAAAATAATCTTCCCAGTAGGGCATACACAATGGGTCTCTAAACTCGTCCCTGTGAGGAAGAAGATTGGTGAAATCCAACTATGTGTCGATTTTTGAAATCTTAACTGAGCGTCTGATAAAGACAACTACCCTGTCCCTCCCATGGAGCAGAACCTTCAACAAGTATCTGGTTCTGAAAAATTATCCTTATTGGATGGTTTTTCAGGGTATAACCAAGTCCTTATGTCTCCACCAGATCATCTCAAAACTATTTTCTGTACCCCATGGGGCACCTATGCTTATAGAAAGATGCCCTTTGGGCTCATAAACGTCGGTGCCACTTTTCAGAGAGCGATGGATATCGCTTTCCATGGCTTAATCAATCAATCTGTAGTAGTTTACCTAGATGATGTCATTGTCTTCATAAAAAATAAAGGAGATCATCTAGATCATTTAAGATTTGTTCTACAGCGATGTCGTAAGTACGACATTTCTTTAAATCCTAAAAAATATGTCTTCGCAGTAGAACAAGGTAAGCTCCTCAGATTCATTGTATCAAATGAAGGGATGATTATCGACCCTGCAAGGACCCAATTCATTTCAAAACTACCCCCTCCCTCGTAAAAAAAGTCCATGCAATCGTTCGTAGGACAGATAAACGTTTTTAGGAGATTCGTCCCCAGCTTTTTAGAAATGGTGAGACCATTACAAAATTTAATAAAAAAGGATGTACAATACCATTAGGGACCTTTAGAAAGTCAGGCTTTTGATTCAATAAAAAGGCTATAGTAGATGCCCCTTCTCTAATGAGCCCTGATTTTTCGCAAGACTTCACCCTCTACACATTTACCTCTGATCGGTCTTACACTGCTGTCCTAACTCAAAAGAATGCTGAAAACAATGAAGTCCCATTTGCCTTTATGAGCTCAGCCTTCAAGGGAGAAGAACTTAATTACCCAGTGGTAGATCAACAAGATTATGCTGTTTTTAAAGCAATAAAACACTTTCGATCTTATCTGTTGAAATCAAGGACGAAAATCGTTGTCCCTTACCTTGTTGTCAGAAATTTGTTAGTATAGAAAGAACTAGGTAAAAAAAGGGCAAACTGGGTCACATCCTTACAAGAATATGACATAGAAATCACCCCAACACAAATTGTTAGAGGCCAAGGTTTATGCAAGTTGGTTGCTGATTCGGCTATAGGATAGAAAAATGAAACTGACATGTTAATTCTAGATCAGCACCATCAAAATCAAATTTGTTGTGCACAAAACCTTACTAGTCCCTAGTACGACGACATTAAATTTTTTCTTATACACGGATCAACTCCCCGTTACCTTGATCCCCAAAAAAGGAGAGCATTAAAATTAAAGTCTGCTTCTTTTCAGCTGATTAACGATATTTTGTTTCGCCAAAATTTCANAAAAAGATGAAGCATAAAAAGTCTTATTGGAGTTACATGCAGGGGAAGCTGGTGGGCATTTTGGTGGACACAACACCACCCACAAAGTATTAAGAGCAGGTTATTACTGGCCGACCCTTTTCAAAGACACTCATGCCTTATGCCACAAGTGTGTAATTTGTCAAAAGGCATCTGGACGAATATAGAAACCAGCATTCCCACTGCAACCAGTTTCGATAGACTCCCCTTTTTAGCAGTGGGGCCTGGATATTATAGGACCAATCAATCCGATATCCTCACAACATCATAAATACATCATAACAGCCATAGATTATTTCACCAGGTGGTCCGAGGCTGCCCCATTAAAAGCTGTAAATACCATCCAGGTAATATCCTTCTTGAATTCAAACATCATCACTCGTTTCGGTATTCCTGAATGCATAGTATTTGACAATGCTTCCTATTTTTTGTCTCTTGAAATGAGTAATTTCTCTCTAGAAAAAGGAATAAAATTAAAATACTCTACCAGCTATTACCCCCAAGGCAATGGTTTGGCGGAGTCAACTAATAAAAACTTGATCAAAATCATCAAGAGAACGGTCTCTAAAAACCATAAAAACTGGCATAATGCACTATTGAACGCGATCTGGGTTGACACTCCTAAAAATGTTGTTGGTAATTCCCCCTTTTTTCTCATTTACGGAAGGGAAGCGATTCTTCCACCGCATGTCCTTCTTCCATCTCTGCAATTATCACAGAAAGTGTAGGAAGAAGATTGTCCTCCCTTGGAGAGTCGAATTAATGTTTTTTTAAAGTTAGAGGAAGTAAGGGCTCAAGCAAAACAAAAATTAGATCAACATCAACTCATTGTTAAAAATTGGTTTGATTCCAATTTTGCCTCTGATAGAAATTTTGAGGTAGGTGACCTTGTCCTAAAGTGGGAGAAACCTCATGAAGGAAAAGGAGAGCATACTAAGTTTCATAACTTGTGGCTGGGACCATTTTTAATTGCCGAGAAACTGGGTCCCAGTTCCTTTCACTTGCAGAATTTAGAGGGACAACCAAACACCTTCCCGGTGAATGGATAAGCTCTCAAAAAGTACTTCACCTAATGACACTCCCATACACCCTTTGTAAATACTTTATGTATTGTGTTACTTGCTGTTTGTTTTTCTTTTCTGGTTTTTTTGGTTTTCATTTCTGCTTATCGGTCTTTCTTTTTGAACACACATGCCTGCACCATGAGCTAGCTCAGACAAAGAAAACAAAAAAACTTCCCCTCGAAAATCACTGCTGAAAGTTGTCAAAACATCAATTGTTGTATTTCTCTAAAATTGTAGCCTTGTTAAAGATGACTTTTTGTTTGAAAATCATTTTCTTTGTTTCAATTTGCAATTGAAAGTATTCATGACCATCTATAAAAATCCTTTTTATGCTATCCTTGTTCTTTAAGAGAACAACTCAATGATGTCTCTCTGTTCTTGAAAGTCAGTTTTATTAATAAACTATTTCTAGATCTTGATGAAGGACAACTCGAAAAATTTTCAAGGTCTGTGACATATCAAGATGTGTTAAATAAATGGAAATTTCAGCGTCACCCTGCTGTATTGAATATCTTTAAAAATATAATATAAACTTTCAAAGAGCTGTGGGAAGTGCTTGTAAACCCGCCGGGACACTGAACAGGTCTGCTGGCAGTGGGTAAATACATGCATGAAGCAAAGATAACTTCGTCGGGGTACTGAACAGGCCCGCTGGCAGTGAAGCAATGTCAGGTAAAAGAAAATTCTCAGATATGGATTTTGTTTTGTCCTTAAACGTCCTTCATTATGATCTGAAATTTCTTGACAGGATACAGACATCAGAGTGGGTTAATTGACATCCCTGTCTAGGATATGGACGTCTGCTAGCAGCAATGGCCCTGCCAACAGTATTTATGATTTTAACTTAACATCGTGGCTCTCTTTTGCCAAGATTGTCACCAGTTTCGTTTCTTTAAAAATAAAAGTTGTCTAAAACTGGGTTGCGTCTGGTTCTTTTTAAAGATGTTCAAATAATCTTGTAGTTGTTCTTCGATTTGAAGTTTTTCAGATTTCTCTAACCTGAACTCATTCGTATTACAGAGATAAATGCTTCTCCTAGCATGTCACCATTGTTAGCAGCCCACGATTTTCTTAACTTTTTATGTCAATTAAACGATCTATATAGTTGCCTAAATAGGGTCATGAATTTTTATCACTCTTCATGAGCAGTTTTCGAAACGAGTCGTAAGTTGTCGCTTCATTCTTTGTTTTCATGACTGAAAGCATGAAAACTTGTGACTGCGATTACCATTATGTTTTAAATTTTCATTGAAGGCAAATTGTTTCTATAGTTTATTATGGATTTTTGATTCCTTGCCATGAAGATGTTACTCTCTTTGTTTTGATCCTTTCAATTCCGAGCACGCCCAAGAGATTGATACTCTTAAGAAACGAAAGAACCCACCATTTGATATTGTTTGTATTGGTTTTGGTTTGATCTTTGATCACATTTCTTTCACAAAACTTTTGATTATTCATTTACCCAACTTTTTAATCAAAATATGATGCGCGCACTTATGTTTTCTGAGTACTTTGGTCCTAGAATGTACTCAATACCAAGGTGGAATACGATGTACAGGTTTCCATTACTTCTTAGGATGGTCTTAGGTTTCACAAAACTCTTTGCACACGTTTTGATTAAAACTTCCTGCCCATCGTTTGAATCATTACAACATGTATTATTAAAGCTTAGGGCTATGGCTCTATTTCATTTTTGCAAACCCTACCTATGTGTTGTGCATTAATTAGCCTTCCATTCAGTATGGATCCAGTGGTAAGGGTTGAAACGAACGATATCCAAACCCTGCTCTCATATGATAATGCTAGGGAGGATTTGGAAAGGAATGGTTGGCATATTTTCATAAAAAAGTTTTAGGGTTTTAATCTTCAGGTCACCCAAGAGTTCTCCTTAACCTTTGATGGTTGTAGGGAAAAAGTTGATGATGTGCAATTGGAAGTAACTGAAGAGTTCCCGAGTCAAGCCATGGGATTGCTAGCGGTTGGTCATAAATGGTTCAAAAACGCGAAAGTGGAGGAACTTGGAAGTCCCTTGGACTTTACTGTTTACCTCATGAAAAATAACCAGCTGTGATAGAGGTATGCCAATTTTGTTCCTGAAAACTCGGTGGTATGATTTAGTCTCTGTAGTGAAGCAATTTATCACATGTGAGGGATGGTTCAGACTGGTTTTTCTATATCATTTATGCCTGCTTATGAGTTTTATTGGTTTTCCGTTGAACATGCCTTATTACCTACTCAGAAGTCTATATAAAATGGGGAAAAGATTCAGGAAACAGAGGTCATATTCAAGTCTTTTTCATCATGGCCTGATTAAAATCATCCTCATGCATCAATTAGAGTCACAAAATGATTGTTGGGATTCGTTCATTATGTGAAATGGTTTTGGTAACCCTGAATTGGGAGAAGTAGATAAGCCAGTTGTTGAGGAAACCCTTGTGAACCTGATGACCTATCTTCCACCTCTCCAGGCTTGTGATTTTTCCCCTAACAATGAACCCTCAAGCTACCCTAAGGTCATTCAACAGGATAGTCAACCGGTTACACATCCAAAGGATTGTATTAAAACTGTGAAGAAACCTATAGGAAAGAAGTTAAAAGGTAGTGTTGATGTCAATTTCAAAAACAAAAGAGCTGGTCGGTTAATTTCTCGAAGTCTTCCAAATAAAACAAACTCTTGTGCAGACTCGATAAACATGATTGAAGTAAATGAAATCTCAGACTCAGAAATTGACAAATTCCTTGATGAAGAAGACCTTGTGTCATTCGGGCTATACCCTAACCGACCCTATAACTATGTCGATAATTTGCCTCCTTGTTTGAAAGATAACCCAGAGTTTCTTGGTATCCAGCTCTGCAATAAATTTGCTATCCATATGGAGGGTTCTTTGATCTGTAATCTTGTTCATTCTAATGCAAATGCCTCCCAGTCACAATGTGATGTATGCCTATCGTGGATTGACAGATAGTATACCGATGTCCCGTTTCTACAGTCATGGTCACGTTTTTAAGAGACCAGGTTGATATGTTAACAAATGAAAACAACAGGCTTGAATCCATCATCCAAGGGAAGGAGAAGCGTTTGCAAACCACAGGTCATGTGATTTTCAAAAACATAGAGGCATCTACAACTATCGTTAACTCCAAAGTTTCTTGATACGATTTGGTTTTATGATTAGAGATATGTTTTTGTTAGCATGATTATTGTCATTCTTAAGTTAGGATATTTGGTTTGATTGAATAAACTATTTTTATTATTAAGATTAACCTGTTTTATTTATTCAATAAAATGAGATTGCATTTGCTATTATAACTAGCTACAGAATCGCAAGATTTTGTAGCTAGTTAAGGAAATTCGAATTGTTTAATTTGATGATAGAAAACATATCTGAGATCTTCCTATTTTCTTTTGTTTTCAGGATAATTAAGGAGACCATGATTTCAAAGATGATATGAGGCACTTTTGAGATCTCCTAGCCATATCTATTATGTATTTTGAATAAACAAAATTATACTATTGGTAGTTTTTTGATATCTAGTGAAATCATGGTGGTTGCATCCCCCTTTGTTTTTGAAACCAATTTGATCTTATGAACAGGAAACAGTTATGTTTCCTGAAACCTATATAAACATATCATTTTGTAAACATTGCATCATCTCAACCTAGGGCAAGAGTATGGGCATTTTATCATAGACTTGAATGGAACATAATGCATGTTACAGCTTTAGCTTTTCTATATGATGTTTTTATTCAAGTTATGTTTATGTCGATTTGATAATAGATGGTGATTTCTTTCGTCGTCATGATTTATTGCAAGTTGATATGATTCATTTTTTATATGTTGTCCATATCTTATGTTTCAGATACAATACACAGTGATCATCTATCCAATTTAAATTAGGAGATTTATCTCTAATTTTTGTTGAATGTTTACATGCAAGTTCTTACAGGAAGATTTATTTCGTTGTAGTTACTTGCAAATCATAAGATCACTGTAATTGTGTCCATTTTATGTTCTGTTACCAAAAATCAATCTCCAACGCATTATTTCGCTTTTGTTTGGAACAACCTTAAGATCCGTTGCAGGTTTACTTCACGGATAAAGTGGCTGGATATTCTTTGTTGAACAGACATTGGATGCGTTGATAGGTTAGTTTGTCATTTTATTTCATTTGCTAGTTTATTTTCGGTTCGATTGAGTAGTTTATCATTTGATTTTATACATTCCAAAAAACAAACCAAAAATTAAATAGTATTTTCACTTTCTTTATTTCTGTTGTTATAAGAACCAATTTACACTTGATTTTTACGGGTTTATATTAAAATTCGTGATTTGTACATATTGTATATAGAATTATTATATGTATATTATAAATTGTATATATATATATATATATATATATATATATATATATTTAAATGTACATATAGATTTTAGTGATTGATATTTATTAAGTTATTGTATTTCCTTTAGTTATTTTTTTTTCTTTCTTTAGAACTTGGATTGGCCAACGGAGCCACTAAACCCATCGAAGTGAATTAATCCAAATGACTTGGGTTATTTAGACAACCCCAGACTGGATTCACTCTTCCAGTTGATGAGCGGTCAATTTCACCCGTCAACAGGTTTCTATTTGGGGGGTCCAAGACTTGACTCTGCGAACCATCTTGTTCACTGTAGCATGCGTGGCCGAGAGTGCAGCTCCACACATGGCTCTCCAGAGCTACTTCCAATACACCATAGAGTGCACAGGGCCTCGAGTCTTCAACTGGTCGGATGCAGTTCTCCACAGTATGAAGAGGAAATTGACAAAGTGCAGAAGGGGAAACTTGAAGCAGTTTGGGTACGGATCACTTTTGGTGTCCTTCTTCCTCGAGAGGGTCCCATTGCTGAGATTACAGGTTGATTGGGGTTTACTGGCCGTACAGGATCTGAGGATGCTAAGGTGGTGCAACCTCATGGCCTGACACGTAGCCGGGCCCATCATCAAGTACAATGATTGATTTTTCGACTAGTTGCGGCCCCATATGCTGATGATTGATGACTATGCATATGCTGGTTTGGATTTCCGAGGGGATCTGGATTTGGACCTACCTAAGGATGCTCAGTGGGGTGATTTAGGTAAGAAGTACACATTTTGTTATTTTCAAATGTTTTTGTAATTTTTATCATATGAAAAGTTTTTTTGTTTAAGAACTAATCAAAACATTCTCTTTTTGATGACATAGATGTGGGGCCATATCGTCCTCCAGGAACGTCTCCTATTCAACGGTGAGGAGAGGTGGATCTAGTGGCGAGATGGGATGCCAAAGACTATGAGGTAGTGGAGCAGAACTTAGAGGGGTTGATTGCTAACATCCTAGATATGGCTGTTGGGGAGATCCCTAAATGTTACCAGCGTCATACTATGGGGGTGTTTGAGTCTATCAATCGACTGCTTCATAGGGTGGCCTGAGCAGTCTTGTGTTATCGTGAGCATCATCCGTGATGCGATTTTGTAGAATCCATGGGCTTCGTATTTTTGAGATTTTGGTCCTTGGACAGAAACTTTTTGTAAAAAATTTGATTGTTATATACATATATACGGCTTCTATCGGCTTATCTTTTGTTGTGTTATAAATGTAATGTGTGATTGGCTTATAAATGTCCCAAATGTTTGTCTAACACATAATTAGCTAAAGCATCAGTTAATGTATTTAGACATCTAGGAATGTGCTGATACTCAATATAATCAAAATAAATTTCCAAGAGGCGAATTCGTAAATATACCCGTAATAAAGTAGGACTTTGAATAGCGTAGACATTGCTTAACTGCAGTACTACTAGTTGTGAATCGAGTCGTATAACCAAATGGCGGATGCCAAGCAAGATATAATCAATTAACAGTTCGATGACAATGCTATACTCTGTAATATTGTTGGTCGCACGACCAAGGCACACAACTTGCAGACTGATAAGTTAGTTTGTAGGTGTGTAAATTGCTCATGCAGCAGAAGCAAGGTTCTAAGTACTGCGGATAGCACCATCAGCGAAGCCAATGTGGGGTAGCGAAGACTCCGACATCTGGAAACCAAGCACAACGTAACATAAGCGGTCGAGGGAAGAGACCAGATAACGAAAAATCATACTACTGTAACACACAAGAAGTATGATACAATAAAATACAAGCACTCATGCATAGGTGATCTTAGGCATAGTACTTCTTTAAGTACAACCTGTTTCTGGGTTCACTCAAAGGGATACCATCGTAGTATACCAACTCATAAGCTCCTTTCTCCAAAACTCATCTGACGATATAAGGACCTCGCCACATAGCTTCAAATTTTCCAGCTCCTAGAATATATCTATCTTGTTCGTACAGAAGAACGAGATCACCTTCGGAGAAAACACATGGCCTGACATGTTTGTCATATTAGGCTTTGATGCATTTCTTATGGGCTTCTATAACTAGGGTGGCATCGCGACGGGTTTCGTCTAATTGCATAAGATACAACAGACGTTCTTCTTCGACATAAGTGTTCGGGAGAAGTTCGACAACTAGTTTTAGGGAGGGTATCTCACATTCAATCAGCAAGATGGCTTCTAGACCATAAACTAACTGGAATGGTGTAAACCTGGTAGCAAACTTAACAGACATTTGGTAAGCCCAAAATGATGAAAACAACATTGTGTGCCAACTCGTTTTGTGAATCCTTATCATTCGTCGAAGCATGGTAATGAGGACCTTGTTTATTGCTTCGACTTGGCCATTGGCTTGTGGGTAATAGGGTGTTGAGTTTTCATGGTGAAGACCCAACTTTTCAGTGAGTTCGGACATCATGAAGTTTCTAAGGTGGCTATCATGATCAGTAATGATGGCCTGAGGAACACCAAAATGAGCTATGATGTGATTGAATATGAATAATGTTGCAGTCTTTCCCGTATTGTCGAATGTTGGCATCACCTCGACCCATTTCATAAAATAATCTACGGCTACAATAATGTATCCATGCCCCCCAGTCGAGTGAGGGTGACATGTCATGAAATCGACACCCCATTTCACAAAAGGGCCAATGGAGACCACAGGGTGTGATCATATTTTATGGTTGTAGGTTTGGCAAGCATGTCATTTTTGGACGACGATTATACAGTCATTGAATAAAGAAGGCCAAAAATACCTTGTGCGTAAGATCTTCTGGGCAGTAGCATACCCAGACATGTGACCACCACAAGCTCCAAAATGGAATTCATTGAGGGCTTTCTCAGCTTCGTCAAACGTGAGGCAGCGTCGAAAAATGGAGTCAATCCTACAATGATAAAGAGTATCACCGAGGATAATATACTGACGGGCTTGGTAGCGTATTCGACGATGGTCCGTGCTGGAAAAATCGGGTCGGAAAGTCTGGGTCTGGAGATATATGATGATATTTGCATACCAATGGTCATCAAAACTAATCAGGAAAAGGGATTCATCAGGTAATGAATCGACTACTACATTTTCCGTTTCAGAGCAGGGAAGGTCGCATATCAACTTGACAAACACCGGAGATTTCTTGGACTTAGCATGCTCAAATTCTAAGTCAAAATCTTGGAGTATTACGATCCATTTGGAGTATTTTCCCCCTAGCAATTGGCTTGTAAGAATGTGCTACATAGGGTTGCAGGTAGAAATTACCGTAGTCTTGCGAGAGAGGATATAGTGTCGGCAATGTTGAACGGCTTGGACGGCTGCTAAGGCCAGTTTTTCAACATGTAAATACTTGGTTTCGGTAGTTGTGAGACTCCGACTCAAGTAATAAATGACATGTTCATCATGAGAATCATCCTCCTGGATGAGAACCATAGCGATGGTATAGTCCGAGGTTGCGAGGTAAAGGAAATAATCCCGACTATAATCAGGAGGGGAGAGTAGTGGGGTACGAGTCAAAGAAAATTTCAAAGCTTCGAAATCTTTGTTGATAGTAGTATCCCATATGAACTCAGAACCTTTCTTGAGCAGTCGCGTAAATCCAAGAGTTAGCTCAGCATAGTTTGGGATGAAACGACGGAGAAAGTTTTCCTTCCCTTGCAAACTTTGTAACTGGTGAAGTGAGGAAGGAGGAGGGAGATTGAGAATCTCCTTGACCTTCAAAGGATCTACCCTGATCCCTTGACGTGAAACAATAAAGCCCAGAAGTCGACTGGATTCTACGTAGAAAACACATTTATGGGGATTCAAGCGTATATAGTAAAACCGACATCGAAGGAAAATGTCACGGAGGTTTATTGGATGATCTACACGGTGCATGGAATGAGCGGGTAAGTCATCGAGATATGGCTGCACAATGTTCTTGATATCATGGAAGGTGTAAGACATAGCACACAGGAAATTTGCGTTGACATTCTTTAAACCGAAAGGAAGTTTTTGATAGGCAAAAGTGCCCCAAGGACAAATAAAAGCGGTTTTGTGTTGGTCCATGGGAACGATATTGATTTGATTATATCTAGAGAAACCATCCATCAGAGAGAAGATTTCACTTCTGGCACAATCGTTGACGATCTGGTCAATGAAGGGGGTAGGAAAGTTCTCTTTAGGACAAGCTTTGTTGATGTACCTATAATCAACGCACACGCGGTTGTGCCTTATTTCTTGTCGATTAGGACAAGATTGGAAGCCCAGTTAGTAAGAGCCACTGGGTAAATAAAGACGACTTTCAGAAGTTTCTCGACTTCAAGCTTGATAGCAGCCGCTTTACCTGGGTGTATTGGACGAAGTCGTTGCCGGACGGGTTTAGCGTCGGGGTATGTCTTAATCTCATGTATCACAATGTTGGGGTCAATACCCTGCATTTCTTCATAACTCCAGGCGAAGACGTCATGAAATTCTTTGAAAAGAGACTTGTAGGTGAAAATTTCTTCAGGGGAACACGAAGCTCCGATATGCACATTTTTGACAATTCCAGGTTTTATGGATATGTCGAGGGGGATGGTTGGTGAGATATTACTTAAGTTCCCTTCGTAGAATAGATCATGTGTAGATTCGGGAATGGTATAAATGACGACAACGGTCGACGGGGTCGAGATCCATTGGTAACCCTTGATGGTGTGTTGTTCTAGGAAGAGGATGGAATGATGATGTCCATTGTCCCAAGGGGTGTCTTCCATAACAGACATAATCATCTCGTCCATGGAAAAAATGACACGGAAAGGATTTAGAGTTAAATCACCAAGAGAGGTAGTAGTAGGGGTTGCCGATTGAATGGCTTGATAAGCGGATTTGACCGGACTCAAAGGCATTTTGTCGTTGTAACGAAGATGATCACCGAGATTGGGTACCATCCATGGGTCGTGAGATGCAGGGGTTCCGTGAATAGAGGTGGAGATCATGTTGATCAAGGTGACAGACGGATGTGGAACATCGGGTGGTGGGATGGGGAAAGTACCCATTAACGAGGAGTCTTTAAGAAGACCCACACCGATGTTCTCGTATCCCGGGGGTGGGGGGTTTGCAATGAAAAGTATGTTGCCGATACATGTATCAGAGTGGAAGAAGGCCAATTGGTCGATGGTCACTAATTTTCCTTGATGTGGGAAATGCACGACACAGAAAAGAGTCGACACAACTGAACGCATGGAATCAATCTAGCTACGACTGAGTAGAAGGTTGTAATTGAGAGGAGCATAAAAGACCTCCACTTAAACTTGGATCGTTTTGCCTTCTAATGTAATAGGCAACGAAGGGAGGGCACCGTAAGGCTTAAAACCAGAGCCATTGAAGGCTTTGAGCATGTTGTGGGATTTAGTCAAAGGAGTAGAGGCGATGGCTTTTCAACAGGTAATAGACATGACACAAGTCGAGGCATCCTCATCAATAACCATTCTACAAATGTTTTTGTAGGAGACAATAACTTGTATTTGGAAGGCGAGTTGACGGGGTAATCTTGGAATGTGATCTTCCAGGTCAAAAATTATTAAATTTGTATCTGTAGGGTTGATTCCACCAATAGCTTTCAACAGTGCCTTCCGTTGTATTGGACAACTCTGAAGGACTTCGAGGGATGACATTGCGGATGGTGCTTGGGCCAGATATTCGACAATACTGTAGTTCTAGGTAGCACATGCATGGGGATTGAAAGTCAATTTTCGAACAACATCCTTTGGAAGAGGGAAAAGAATTGTATCTAGGTTTGGTCGTTCGAGATGAAGAGGATCGTTGGTAGGTGGAGTCGTGGGAGACAGTTGAACCAATGAAGGAGGCATCACATCAACCTTTTCTTTGGAGGAAGAATAATCTTTGGCTCGAGTGGTAAGTGTGATGTCATTCTTCTTTGAATCACCTGTACACATTAAGACATAGGATGTATTGGAGGGGGAAGGTTGGTCATGAATGATCAATTGGGCCTGTTGTTGAGATGGGAAGGGTTGTGACAAAATGGCTGGAGTGGGGGGTTTTGTGGTTCCTTGAAGGAACTTAGTAACCTCAGCTCGTCATGGACAATCCTTAGTGTAGTGATCATCCCTGCAGATAAGAAAAGGGTATCGGGGTCTGCACTTATCTCTATCATCAACAGGGGGTGTTTTAGTTTTCTCATTTTACGAATTATTTCTATCCTCCTTATTCTTACCCTTTCCTTTTCTGGATTTTTTTTTTTGGCAGGGGTAGATTGAACAAAATTTACCTTCGAAGTCTTGCCGGCGGGAGGGGTAGGAGACAGAGCATTTTGAACATTAGAAGAAATGGGTTTGGGATTGTTACCAGAGGTTTGGACGAAATGCGGTTGGGCATGGAAAGTGCCAATCACACTGTCAGCTGCATGAGAAGCAGTGGGAGTGGTCAAAGTGACAGAAGTAGAAGGACGAGGTGCATCAGGGAGTAAGTCATAAAGAGTACCCATTTGTGAGTAAACAAGGTCTAGGTATTGGGCACGATTGATTGCCTGTTCTTCGGTAACCACTCCACCCATGGCGATGTCACGACCGATGTCGTTCACGAATGATTTCATGAACCACTCTGCTAGCAACTGATCAGGAAGTTCGAGTTTGATGAGATGTCGTATCTGTCGCCACTCATGAATGTGATCATAGATATGAGTGGCTTTGGTTTGTTTGAAAGAGCTCAAAATCTCGGTTCCTGTTTCATAGCGGATCGGTAACTAATAGTGGGTGAGGAAAGCCATAGCGAGGGTGTTGAAGTCGGTGAAGAAGCCTTGTGGTAATTCTATATACCACATCACGGTGGAACCCATGAGGGTTCGCTGAAAAAGGTGTAAATGAATAGAGTCATCCATCAAGGAGTTGGATGAGCACCAAAGGTGAAAAGTCATTACATGATTGTTCGGGTTCTCTCCTGGTTTACCATCGAATTTAGGGATGTAGGATGGTAGTTTGGATGGTATGGCGGGCCATTGAGGAGAGTGATGGATTTGATCATTTAAAATTCTCGACAGATCCGATAGGTCCAATGTGGCTAATAAAGGTAACTATCTATTCACATGCAGGTACTGGTGACTTTGGGGGGGAAGTCTCGTTGGTAAACTAGTGGGACCATAAGCAGTTTGCATATAATGTGAAGATTCGGGCAGATTCGGTTGTTGGTGTGGAAGCAAGTAATTCATAGGGTTGTACCCTTGAACAGGGGCATGGGGTGGAGCATTTGAGCCCCAAATAGGATTAGACGTACCTGGATAGGGTTGGCCTGTACTAGGGGGTATGACAGAGCTAGCCTAAGGTTGTATCCCCCAAGTCGGGTGAGGATTATGTTGTATATGATGATTCCAATACTGGGCCAAGGATGGAGGTATGTTTTTTCCATAGGGTGGGTTCGGTGGGGGTTTCCCTCCAATCAGAGGTTGTGTCCCGGTTGGGATTTGTACTGCAAAAGGGGGTTGAGTTTGGCCTCCTTGGTGAATTTGTCCACCAACAAGAATCTGGTAATTCGGTGTAAACGATGGAATGGTGCCACTAGGATCAGTGCCTCCGATAGAGGATGGAAGAGGTCCTCTGAAAGGGGGTGGAGGAAGTGTTAGGATGAAACTGGGAAGATGGTGCCCAGAAGGAGTGGAACCACTAGAGTTCCGGATGTGATTTGTGTAGGAGCAGGAATAGAGGCATTCAACGCATGATACCTAGGTGGAAGTGTTGGGGTGACTCTGGGCAAAAGTGGCATGACAATGGGGGCTTAGCTAGTCGTGGTAGTCCCGGTGTGAGGATTTGTAGTATTTGTGTAATGGACCATTTGTAGAGGGAGAGTTAAGATGTGGTCAGCTCATGGAGCTTCTGTACCAGGAAAATAATAAGTAGTAGTAAAAGGTATTGCATATGGATTAGATGTTTCAGGTAGCTCAGGTGCGATAGTGATATCAACGCCTGCTCTTGAGCCAAAAAGATCCTGTCTAAAAATGTTAGCAGTCCAAAAAGGATATTGACCCTTAGGCCCTAGGAAAGGTTTAGTCAGTGATCCAGAAGACTGAACAACTAAGTCTCTGGAAGAATTCACTCGCACAATACATCTCTCGGAGTCGGGATGAAGTCGAAAGTCCTCTCGAGAATTGGTAATTCAGAACCGTTCTAGAGAGTTATTTCTTTCCACTTGTGAAGTGGCAACGTCTTGGACTTCACTCTGTTGAGGAGATCCCTCCATTGAGTTGGTAGGCAAGGGTTGAGAACCTTCCAGATTTTCTAGGGGTAAGTCTTGCATTCTACGTGAACGATGTGGAGGGTCAATTGTGATCAAGCTAGAAACTTACAAAGGAAATTCTATGGTCAACTTGGGTAAACAAATAACATGTGCTAGTAAAATACAGGAAGCAAAACCAAGCAAACAAGACCTTCTAATTCCGAAGTCACTAGTTGGTGATGAAATCCAACGTCGCAATGAAGAGACAAGAAGGGTCTGGGATAGGGTGGAAAAGTTACATTGACGACTTGCTTAATGGACTTACACCCTGGTGCAAGCTCCCACACATAATCATGGGTATACCCTCCAAGGAGTCCGAGTGATTTTGGCCAACGTCGATTCGAGGTACCGTGAAGACTTTCCCCTTCACAGTCTCCTTTTGTAAAACCCTAAGAAGATAGGCTACTAAGGTTACCACCAACAACAATAATGCCTGGGGGAACAGTCGATAGTCTGATCCACACGCAAGGGCAGGGTATCTAGCCTGAAATCAACTTGAGAGGCTTCCACTCATCATTGTGGGTATACCTTCAAGTGACCCCCGTAATACGTGCAATCTCTACACCGATGTCAACAAAGCAGGGTGAGTAACTCTGTCAATCTCAATGCAACCTCGGGTTTGACGCTTGTGTGAGAAGGGCTTCCCAGGACAAAATGCTGCAAATGGAATTTGACACTCCTTATCAAAATATGCTATTGCATGTTTTGTTCTCTGGAGAGTGTGTCTCACTACCTATTCCAAAGCTCTAGCCTAGCTAATATTGGTGTAAAAGAGTCCTAGAAAAAGTTACTAGTTGAATTTTAAAATTGCGCATTATTATTAAAGGCTGTTGTTACTCAAAAGGAGACGGAAATGAAACCGATGTTGTGTGAGACTCTAACCCAAAAATGCATAAATAGGAATGAATGATACACAAATTTTTGTTCGATGAATCCTATTTACAGGAGGAAGAGAGGAGTTTTCTGGAGTAATGTGAACTACAACATTTGATCTACTCTAAAATGTAATATCAAACAACCATGAACAATGCCAATTCTCTATTGATTCTTTTTCAGTACTTGAATGCCAATATTTTCGAATAAAAAGTTGCTTAAAAAAGACAAAATGTTTTTAATTTTCATTAGAAACCAAACAACAGTAGTGGAATTAAGAAAAACAAGCAACCAACGAAAAAGAAATATACAACAAAAACCCAAACTAATCTTTTAATGAAGACAAAAATAACAAATTGACAAGACCAGTCTCTTCAAATGCATATGGGTAACAATTTTCCAAGTAATAATCAATTGAGAAGAACAAAAGATCTCAATTTTTAAACCAATCACAGGCTCTCAACTCAACAAGCACTTGGATCTGACAACCGGATATTATATCCTCGTCGTGAAAAAGTCAAGAGGTAAAAATTGAGAAAACGTGATCAAGAAGAGCTTTTGATTTTCAGAATCTAATCATTCATGAGATTTGAAGTCAAGAAACATTCAATCACTGGCCAGAGAAGTTCTTCCTAGACACACAAAAAAATCAGGGCATCTTAGGACATAAAAGGCTTAATCCAAAAACATTGCAAGTGGGTTCACAGGCTGGCAGTGGGGTACAATGCGAGAATCAAGGATTCTCGCAGGATAGACACAGGCAAAGTGCGAGGAGTTCACACTGAACTGAACAATAGGGTGCGAACTCTAGTGGTTCTCGTAGGCTACAAAAGGGTGTAGTGCGAGAAGGCCTAAAACCAAGCAAATTTTGGAAAAAAGACAAAATTTTTGAAGGGACTTATGGATCCAGGGAGTCTGTAAGGGTATCCTCAAGACTTAGAGATTGATGGGAATGAAAAATGGTAAGATAAGAGCAAATGGCCAAGGAAAAATCACCAAAAATGGGTTGTATCCCCAGTGGAGTCACCAATTTTGTTATCGGACAAATCGGTAGGTGCGAACACTAACAGATCTCCCTAGATCCACCTGAATCTAGAAAAAAATAGGACAGGACACGACTCTTTCCCTAAGTTGTAGTCATTGAATCTACTAAAGAGAAGGAATAAGTGACATACCTTGATATTGCTTCCTTAGGTCTCTGTTGTTCCCGCTTCGTTTCGATGCTCTTGTGGAATTTGGTCCAAGACAACACAAACCAACCAAAGTGAGGATAGCAAAGTATATTCAATGTCAACTTATGTATATGATCAAGGAGTTACGCAATAAAGTAAGAGTGACTTTATGGGAAAGGGACATGGCGCTGTATCATATTAAATGAAAGTAGAAGATACAACTTGATCGCCTTGATGTTGCAAGCTTCCTTTCAGTGACCCTTTGCTCCAACACACACACTTGCTCTGCACTTGCATGAAGAAGATCCAATTCCTCTTGATAGACCAAATAGAGTCTTCAAGCTTCTGTCCAAGTAGGGTCCTTCACACAATTCTTTTACCAATTCTTCATTCAATCTTGCTTAACCTTTTCCATGAGAAACCTTTCAATATATAGGAGAAGGAGATATGGTTACATGAATGAGGATGATCCCATGAAATCTGAGAAGTCAATAGAATGACAACCATACGAATTCCAACTCACTTTCTAGAAGATCCCCTTCTAGAAATTTCGTGACCTCTTATTCTTTCCAAGCTTAAAAACAGGTTCGCACCCTATATATGGAGCAGACTGCAAGAAGTTCACACCCTAAGTGTGGGTGGCCTACGAGAATGAAGGATTCTCTCACCCTAGACCATAGGCAGCCTGCAAACTCATCTTAAAAATATGTTTTTGGAAGAATATAGGAGCCACTTTTCTCAGGCAAAAAGTCCTTGTTGGGAGCCTGAATACATCACTGTTGAAACATCACCAGAGTGACCAAAATCATGTGTAACACCTCTGCGTAGTGCAACACATACACAAAGGATAGGCTATTGTAGTCCTATGACTTTCAAAGGATATGACTAACAACAATAATCAAACTATGGATACGAGCGAAGATGTTTACAGGGATGCAAATATGGCTCCCACACTACCCTGTAAGCTTAGAAAACCGAAACACGAGCACAAATCTCCTATGAAAATTAATATGCGAAGAAGGTTGCATAGGATACCTGTGAAGTCGACAACTTTTGAGCTCCTCAGTGCGATCTTAGGATGAGATTGAGGAAAATCTAGCCCTGAAATCTCTCACAACATTGGATTTAGTGGACATGCGATCTTATGATCTGAACTGGCAAACTTACGCAACACATCACTGCTGAACTTTTCAAATTTAGAAACCATTACCAAGGATCATAAATGCAAGATCTTTTGAAATCATTTCAATTGACTTTTGGCACTGAAAGAAAGGGTTAAGGTATCAACCATGGAAATCATGACTTGGAGTGGATGAATGATAAACATGACAGGCACTACAAAAATGCCTACTAAGTGGGCAACTCTCTCCAAATCAAAAAAAATGATTGGACAGGTAAGTGGGGATGATGAGGTATGCATGCAAGGTCATGAGTGAGGAGAGAGGAGTGTCACATCAGCCTATTCATGGGAGGTATCAACCTAGGGATGAATCACAAGAGGGGACATAAAGAATAGACCATGAGCTTAAAAGGGTTTAAGGACCAAAAATTTAAAAGTGGATCAACACATGAGCTATGAATCAAAGGTTTAGTCATTCTAAGGGGTCATATCATAAAGAACATTTAAGGGATGAGAAATTTATTTTAAAGAGAAAATAATTTTTTTTTTTTTTTAACAAAAACAAACTAAGAGATCCAAGGTGACTTAGTGTGATAACACATCTGACTTAGAGAGTCCTAGGTAACATGAATATTATATAGGGGGAGTCTATGCGATAACTGTGACAAACCAGAGAACCATCCTTCGAGCATCTTGCAGAATTTGAGTAGAAAGATTCAGTGAATTCAGTTAGCAGAAGTACAATATGATAGATTAATCAATTGTAGTAGTACTTCATGATAGTACAGTGACATATGAGTCAAAATTATGGATAGTTGTGTAGAAGATTCATGAACAATATGGATAGATATGGACTTGAAATCAAATTTTATGAACGGGGAACTTGAAGAAGAAGTCTACATTGAACAAATGGTTCTTAGAGCATGGTACTTTAGACTGTATGAATATCTACAATAGACAGGGTTCATAAAAGGAAGTGCAGAAAACAACCCTTACATCAAGATAACGCAAGATGGTATTTTATTAATTGAAGTCTATATTGATGATATTATTTTTGGAAGTACTGATCAAAGGTTAAGCCAGAAATTTGCAAAGGATATGAAGAATGAATTTAAAATGTCATTACTTGGAGAACTATCCTTCCTTCTGGGTCTTCAGATACATCAAATCAACCAAATAATTTTTATTTCTCAAACTAAGTATATCAGAGAAATGATAAAGAGGTTCGGAATGAAATATTGCAAACCAGTTACCACTCCTATGCAAACTAGTTGCAAGTTGAGGAAAGATGATGATTCAAAGTATATATACTAGAGGAAATACAAGTCAATGATTCATAGCTTACTATATGTGACATCATCCAGACCAGATGTAATGTAGGTTGTTAGAACTCCATAAATATGTTCGGTTGATAAACAGACGACGAAGGTAACTTTTTAAACCAACTTTGAGACCTCGAAACTAGCCTTTCAGATCTGGAGAGGTCTCTCTCAGAAATGGCGTGGTCTCCGCATAGGATATGACTTTGAGAACAATGGATATATTTAACACCTATGATATAATGGGTTCTAGTTACATTGGCGTGGGAAAGTAAGACTTGGACTATGGGGTCAGTCTGAGGAAAATACGGGACAAATGACTCAGTGATTGGATTCGAAAGGATAAGTCTAGGAGAGGAACATCCTCCAGTGAGAAACCATAATGTGTGGTAGAAAGAAAATACAAGAAGTAACCCGGAGCACCGCGATGGGTGAATTCAGAGTTAGCTTGAGAAGAAAAACATTTTGTCTAAGTGGCACGAACAAGGGGCTCTGCACAGTGAATCCATAGGCTCAATAATTCATTCTGAAATAGACAGAAAAAGTTATGAATAAAAGATGACAAGAAACACATACAAAAACAAAGGAACACAATACATCCAACTACTACAACTAGAATCTTTTCGTCAAGTTACAGGACCTTTTCATTAAATTCCGATCAAAACTTAGATTACATACAATAGCTATTGTCTACCATATTTTCCAACCAACCTAGATTACATCGAAAAGATGAAATATATAAATGATGGCGCCACTTGGGATACCCTGCTTTCTAACTGCTAACCCTAAAACTAGGAAAACCAAGTAGCATGCACTAGAGACTCTTTGCATGGCGCTTTCCAAAAATAGACAATAATCATGTTTGTTTACCCATGAACGTTCACAAGTTTTCCATGAGGATATGATCATCAGTTAGGTATTGATATGAAGAAAAGATGTGTCGGTGTATCCCTTTTATTAGGTGATGTGAGTGGGAAATCCCACTTATGGACTTAGCATTTAAGGGCTCTAATCATGCATGTAGAAAATGACCATTTAAAGGCCTCTACTGTTTCCTATTCTCCCAACACAAAACCCCACATTCATGCAATACAATGGTGCAAACAAGATTAGGTAACTCTACCTTAAATCCTTCATTTGATGTCGATCCCTTTGATTTCACTTTCTCCTTGACTGCAAGCCTCCTCCCAAAGCCGACCTGCATTCACACATGGACAAACAGAGAACTGCAATCATGCATTTCATATACTAATTGCTGGGTTAGATGTGACAATATCATAAAATAAATACACAATTTGAACACATGATATGGTGGGACGAAAAAAGTATTCCATTTTGTATTAATCGTCACAAGAGTAAACTTTACAATACATGGCCGACACTTCTCCTTGAACCTGGTCCTGGGCTCCTCTTCACAATGCACCAATTACTCAACCTCACAATGCAATTGCATGAAATTGGAGCAAAGGGGGGATAAATTTGGGCAGAGTTTCTATACTCTTCTCCTTCTCCTTTTAAATGGGACCCCTACCTCTTGTTTTATAGGTAGTTATCCAATTGAATGACTAGCCATATACAGTCAAACAATTTTAGCAATTTCCCAAAACTCTGTTTCCCATCTTCAACTTTCCATTTTTTGTGCTTTTGTCAGTATATGCGGGTTGTAGAAGGCCTGCATGCATATGCATGATTTCAAATGTAGGCTGTAGAAGGCCAGGGTGCGTATGGCTAAAAAAAAAGGCTTTTTAGAAGAGCATGGCTCAAGAAATTGGCAAATAGTAGGGCTTGAGGCTAGGTATGCAGGCTGGTTGCAAATTAGGTTTATAACATATGCTCCCTAAAGTGTGAGGTCAGAAGAGAATTCGATGGCCGAAATAATTTACCAATCTTCGTCAATGTGCCAAGTGATTGAGCCCAGGGACTAGTATGCGAGAGTTGCCATTTGCAAAATAACAATTTGTCTCACCGAGGCAGGCATACCCATGCTCGGGATAAAAACTAAAATCATGGCTGCCAATCAAATACACTATAGATCCATGTCATATAACTATATAAAGTGTAGTGGCGAGAAATACACAACATATCTACATCTCAAAATCAAAATATATACATGTATATTATCCATCTTCAAGAAGCTAAGTGTTTTCTGATGGCTGGAGATGACACTTTCAGAGCTCGAGCAACAACTTCAAGATCTTCAAAACTTGGGCTAGAGTGTAATATGAGTGTACAACTTCACTACCCAGAGGTCTTCAATAGCTCGTCATGAATAGACAAGAGGATCCCGATGATCAAACATAAAACATCATTGATTTTGAACAAGGATTTTGATTGGTGTTTTAGGATGGTCGGGCATGAGGGCAAGAGACAAACTGCAGAAAGGCCGACACGAGCTTGGTAAAAAATTCCCTTGGACAATAGCATGACAAAATATGAGACTCAGGGAGCATGATATTGACATAAGTTGACGATGCAGGAGGTAACACCAACTCTCCTTATGTTTGGAAGAATAACCAAATGGAGGAGGATACAACTCTATGAGAACAACTTCCTAAGGTCATACTATATCCCAGATCTTTGGTGAACAAACGAAAAGATGTGCTTTGTCCAAGGGCAAATAGTTGTGCTACCAACAAAAAGAAAATACTTTTCCCTTCCTCTTTTTGGGGTATATTTGATTTTTTTTTTGTCTTTTTTCAATATTTATGAAAATCTTTGAAAAAAGAATAAAATAATTTTACGTTACAAAGGAGGAATGAGTGTCGCAATCATACTAGTTCTAGGCACAAGGAACACATTGATGCTTAGAGAAAAAGGATATATGCAGAAAAGGGACACTCAGAAAAAACCTCCATGTGCTAAAGGTGTTAAGACGCAGAGGCAAAGTGCTACAGGGATTGCATATAAGGCATGCTTCAGATGGTTCAGTTGAGAGCAACATGGAGCTGGAATTAGGCCAAAGACACAAGTATGCAAATGCGATTAATAAGATACACAATAGTAACGTCCTTTGATGTAATTTTAACGAGCCCAAAGAAGGTAAGCTCGATGGTCTTTCATGTTTAGACAGTCTGAAAAAGAATAAAAGAAGACTCCATTGGGGTACCTTTTTTGAAAATAGTCTAGTCGGCTAGAAAAAGGGGTAAACTAGCATTGACCAGACGTCTATTCAAAACAATTTTAACGAGTGTGATAAAGACAAGGTCACTCGACAATTTTTTCATTTTTAAGGAGTCTAAAAAAAGCTTAACTATGGACTCCATCGGGAATGTTCTTCTGGACCATTTTAACGAGTGTGAAAGAATAAGGTCACTCGACGATATTTTCAATTTTAGGGAGTCTGAAAAGAGCTTAACTATGGAGTCTGTGGGGGTTCATTTTTCATAAATTTAGTCCCTCGGGCCTGGAAAAGGGTTAAAATTATACCTGAGAATACTCTTCTAGAGAACCGATGCTCCTATAGTATACCTTTGTTCGTAGAGTTGACCATATGGACTGAAAAAGGGGTAAACTACCATCGGACAAACATGCCTTCAAATTTCAGTTTAACGAGCGTGAAAGACAACAAGATCACTCGATAATCTTTTCATTTTTAGAGGGTTTGAAAAGGGATTAAAAGAGGACCTGTTGGGGGCTACGACTCAAGTATGAAACTGGTTCAGGTAGAGCCCACTATTAGGCTCAGAACAAGAGTCTCTTCGATAGTCAACTTAAAAAGTCTCCCAAAAGGGAAGAAAACAAAAACCATGGTGTAAGTCCTCTCGCGATATAGAAACCGTAGTCATGGCTTCAAGGATAGCCTCATATGAAGGCAATTCAAAATCTGAGAAATCATGCAAACGAGGGTCAATAGTCCCAAAGGGTGAAGTAAACTGACCATACTCCATATGATGATGGAGGTTTTGGCCAGGACTGGCAGATTCTATGAGTGAAGAATCACAAGCATGAGGGCTTGAGGATCTACAAACACCGAGATCAGACTCAAAAGGATACTCAATACCACTTGGAACAAGAGGGGGAAGCAACGGCTCTCATGCCCCCATTGGATGAACCAATGGATCAATTGTTGATTCCAAGTCCCGAGAAGGAAAACATGATTGCACAGGTTCCCGCTCATAAGCAATTGAAAACTGAGGATAAGATGCCACATAATTAACTCGTGGCGGGGTGGAGTCTACAGGAACACTGGGAACATATAAAGGGGTATCCTGAACTAACACTAAATTAGGATGGTGATTATCAGATGCCAGCTGGTCAATAGTGAGAATGATTCCATTGTGAGGAAAATGGATCACTCGGAAGAGCATAGATACCACAACGTTCATAGCATATACATAATCATGCTTGATAAGCATATTGAAATCTAATGGGCCTTGCACCACTATAACATCGACATGAAAAATCTTCCCACCTAACGTGATAGGCAACTGAGGAAGAATCCCCAAATATTCACTAGGACATCTATCAAAATCCAACAGCTCATGCGAAGCAAACACAAGCTTGGGAGATCCCAAGACTTTCCAAATCGAGTAGGATAAAATACTTGCAGAGGCTCCTTCATCCACAATAGATCGATAAATGTTTGTTGAATTAACTTCAAACCTTATTTGAAAAGGTGCAAAAGAAGGAAGACAAGGCTCAACAAGATCATTCCAATCAAAGGAAACCATCCTAGGGCTTGGAGGGGGTGTGTTCGGAGCGAGCAGAATGCCCCCTTGTTCTGAAAGTATGGAATTTGAAATGCTGAAAACATAGTCGGTAGACACTTCACTCCCCAAGAGAGGAGTGGGATCAGCTGAAGATGGCATCAACATGACCACTTTGGTAGACTTGATACTCTTCAAGAGAAGAGTGGGATCAGCTGAAGATTGCAATGGCATGACTACTTTGGTAGACTTGACACTCTCCAAGAAAAGAGTGGGATCAACTGAAGATCGCAACGGTGTGATCACTTTCTCAACCAATGACTGCATAGGCTGCGAGACTACATGGTATAAAGGCACCCGACCCCTCAAAAGAGGAGTGGGATCATCCGATGACTGCATCAGCATGACCACTTTCTCAACCAATGACTGCATAGGTTGAGATACTACAAAGTCTAAAGGCACCTCACCCCTCAAAAGAGGAGTGGGATCAGTTGATGACTACGATGGAATGACCACTTTATCAACCAATGACTGAACAGGTTGAGAGAATACAAGGTCTAAAGGCACCTCACCCCTCAAAATAGGAGTGGGATCAGTCGATGACTGCATCAGCCTAACCACTTTCTCAACCAATGGTTGAATAGACTGCGAGGAAACCTCAGAAGATTCAGAATCATAAGAGCTTCCAGACAGGGACCAAAATATGTGTACCTATGGAATGTGAGGGCATAAATGAGTAAGGTGACCTCCCTTGTAAAGATTACAAGGGAACTTAGGCTTACGTCCTATCCATCTAGGTTTCTCAATAGAATCAATGCCCCCGACATGACTAACAGTGGTTGGTTGCACCTCTCCAACATGACTTGCAAAGGTTAGTGATGGGTCGACAACATGACTTGCAGAGGCTACAAACCTATTACCAGCATGACTAGCAGTGACTGGACTTTTCCCCCCAACATGACTTGCAGAGGGTGGGTGCGTGCCCCCAACATAACTTGCAGAGGTGTTGGGCCCCAACAACTCCCCTTACATTTTTACAAAATTTAAAGGGCCCCTATTAGAATCTTGATAATTATAATGAGCTACAGAATCAACATTTTCAAATAGTTCCATTCCTTGGCTTGCTTTGAGACAAACTTAAGACATTCACTTTAGTATGAGTCATTTATTACAAGAGTGTATGTCAAAAGTTAAAAACGAGCATAAAAATCTCAATTTAAACAAAAACGTTAATTTTTATCAAATGTTTACTTTTGTTTAAATTATGATTATGTGTTTATTCTTTTTCTCATTAACAAGTTTGACTATTTTGAATAATGTGTTCAATACTTCATCAAATAAT
>ML804783.1:97021-115337 GCA_009831015.1 Picea engelmannii
TTAAATTCATTTTTTATTTTTCTAGATTTTGTTTTATTCACAATTTTTAGGTTATTAATTTAGGTTTCTTTTTGTTTCACAGGTTTTTATTATCAAATATTTGATACGGATCTGATCATGGCTTGATTTTATTATCCAAATACATTCAAGATGATTGATCCAATAATAATTTTGGATTTCTACAAATAATTTTATGAGCAACAATAGATAAAATTTGGAAAGGCGTCAAGATCAGACGCACGATTTTCGAGGACTGATTGCAGTCAAACCGTGAGGAATTTGGAGAAACGGTTGAAAACCCAAAACCAAAATGGACCCATTTACCTTCCGCGTCGAGATTTTCCTAAACAAATGCACGATTTGAGAGATATTTGGGTCTCTTTTAGAGACAAATTTCAGGTGGCGGAAATTAATAGTGATGCCCAAACTGTTCATTCATTTTATAAATATATGAGAAAGATCAGAGCCAAGGGGATCCAAGAATTGAAGAGGAGGATTTTAATCCTTTATATTTTGTATATTATTTCTTTTGTAAACTTTTTATTTCTTTTCTAATGGAGTAATGGATGGATGGAAGCTTTGGGAGAAGGGAGGAGTATTTTTAAAGAAGAATATCGAATTCTAGGCTGCTTAATGGCTTTTGTCCTATAAGTAAAATGGTTTTATTTTCATATAATATCTTCATATTCTTTCAATAATTGATTATGCATTGATTTAAATATCTTTAGTCGTTTTTATCAATACATGGTTAATTATTATTATTTATATATTAATTTTTCCAATCTTTAAGAGTTTACTATCCAAAACAATTCTTCCAGGACTATAATATGGGCATTTGATTTTGAGAAAGAATATGGGAAAGTAATTCATCTTTGGCTTTAGACCTGTGTGATACTTATTCCATTTCATTCTTTCATTATTGGTATATTATGAAAATGTTATAATGGTTGATTTTAGCTTTAGCTTGTCAATCATATACTGTTTTCATACTGTTAAATGTTATTTGCTGCCCATAATTTCTTATTCCATTTTTTATGTGTGATCAATCAATCATTTGATTATTATGGAATTTATTTCTAATGTTAAATGATGGATAATATCAATACCCAGAATTGAGTTTTCTTTCGTTCTTAAATATTGATTATCTTAAGATCACATGATTTTTAATTAGTTGTCTTCCTGTTGTTATTAATTTACACCAATATCAAATACTTCTTTGAATATATTCTGGAAGTGCTAGTATTGTTCTGTTATAGGTTTCCCTTAACAACAGTACAGGCAGGAGTTCATACAACACAGAAAGATAAATACCAGTTTCGTTGATTAGCGACAGGTTATTATGTGTGTTATTTAGTTAAGTTGTTTATGAATGAAACAATGAATGTATGGTTCAACTTTGACTATCCACATGTTCATGTTTCATTAACTTTTTTTTGCAAGATTCTTTAAATTTATAAAAGAAAACAATAAATATTTTTATGTGCTTTCTTTATCTGCTTCCTAGAAGAAGTCATTTTTACATCGATTTTCATAAGTTTCGATTAAAACTTGCAGCTTGTAAATCATGTAAATAAATGAGACTTGTATATCTTCTGCTTAAATACAACTACTACCATTACATTTGAACATATGTACATATATATAGCGTGTTTAGTAATTAGTTAGTTATTTCTCTCTTTTATTTGTTTCTTTTAGGATTCTTAGATTGGCTAACGAAGCCATTAAATCCGTTAGAACAAGTTACACCAAACGGCTTGGGTTATTTAGACAACCCCGGACTGGACTTGTTCTTCCAGTTGACGGACGATCAATTTTTCTCGTCAATAGGAGGCTGGGTGCTGGTCTTCAACGTGACTTGTAGAGGTTTTCGACCTATCTCCAACATTACTCGTAGAGGTTGGTGATTTCTTCTTCCTATTCTTCCTCTTTCTATTTCGTTTAGACTTCTGGTTACTAGTAACTGTACTTTCACTAAAGGCAGGAGAAGGAGGAGGAGAATACTTTGCTGACGAAGAAACATCAACAGGGTGCCCATGAATTAAGGTTCTTAATTGAGAAGATTCAAGAGCATTCGGGACATTTGGAATGGTACCCAACCAAACCGGTAGTCCCACATTCAACCCAGGAATGTACAAAGTGGCCATCAAAGGGACATCAACGTTTTCGAAAAAAGGAAAAGCACAAGAATCCCCTTTCGAAGGGGTTCCTTGGTTGCTATTGTCAGGAACTTTAGCCATGAAGATCTTATGCATAGGTTCTCCCCTTGCGATATTGTTCAAATCCGTAAAAGTCTCACACATTGACTTTGAAGAACCAATGTTATCAAAACAACGCCTATAAAGAGGCAGCTCCACGTTTCTAAGTGGAAGGATGAAAAGTCCTCTCAACCGACGGAGTGGGAAGTCTACCACCCTAGGTCAGAGACCCAAATCCATGACTGACTAACTCAATATGGAAAACTAGGGAGCACAGAGTAGACACTAAAAGTTCCTAAAGGAAAATCAAGCAAACGACTAACTATTTGGAAGAATAGTTACACCAACCAACACTAGAGCAACTTAACGGTGCAAGTGCATCTCGAATACAGAGGCACCCTCCGGGTATACTATGAAAAGAATGGCCTGATGTATGCCATAGGTACTATGGTACACCCCCGTGGTCACCTGTGTAATTCCCTAAAATAAAGGCAACTAGGTTGCCAGCTCATGAACAATCACCAGGCAGGTACAGTCGACAGTCGAGTGGAACACAATGAGTAGGGTACCATGCTGGAAACCTATCAAGCGTATCGAAAGCAAGTGTTCGAGGAGATGACTAAGGACCTTGAATGGATTCGAGACCCACAAAGGTCCGTGGAAAATGTGATCAATGAAATCCCAAGACAATTCCTCTATATGCGTTTCCGACTACGTTTGGTCAGGCTTTGGAGGGGTTATCTCCGCTACCTTTCTGCACACGACCTCATGTTTAGCCCCTGTGTTAGAGCGGGGTCATAGATAACTTTCAAAATACTGGACTTTTAACACTCCCTAGCACAGACTCTTATGTATGTTTTGCAACCTTAAAGAGTTTCCTCTCCAACCTAAATCAAGGCTCTAGCCTAGACTAGTTGATGGACCCTACAAACATAAAGTCTAGTAAATTTTAATTAGTGTTATTTTTACTGGATTGATTTACTCAAAAAGGGTACAGTAGTGCAACTGATGTTGTTAAGACTCTTGCGAAAAATTAAACTTGTAAGAACACTAGAAAAGAAGGATTATCTTTCTTATTTTTCTTTTGAAATGCTTTTAAGATGAGAAGAAAACACAACACTATGCTAATTTCTTTTTCTTTTTCGAATAACAATGCAAGGAAAATGCCAAGAAAGAAAGAGAACTAACAAGCTATTTTTTTTTATATATTTTCTTCCAATTGAAGCAGAAGTAACAAAATATTCTAAAAGAAACTGATGAATGCGCGTTTTTTCTTAAAATTTCAAGCTAAAAATAAGTTTAAAAAGCTAGGAAACACAAGAAACATTTTTAAAAAGACAAGCAAAATGACGTCAAACCCAGACTAAGGACTGCAATAACAGAAACCAGTACTAGATCAAGAAAACCCCTGAGAAGTTTGGCTTCTGACAGGGAAGAGGATGACTGCCTCTTCTTTAAGAAAGATTTTCTCAATAGGCACACTACTGACACTTAAACAACAAGCGTATGTACGCGGGATGTCCAAGGGAAGGGAACGTATGAACATGTGTAGGCCCACTACAGGCCACGTGTACCTCTGCAACTTCTCAAAAAATGAAAAACAAGCAGTCAAACACAGGCAGGGAGTACTGGTATTGAAAACCAAAATCCCTTAAAGACACAAAAACTTACTCTAACAGAAAAAGATGCAAGGAAACATGAGAAAACAAATCTAATCTAAGGTTTTTACCTGACTATGGACTGTTCAATCAGAGACCTAGAAGGACCCAGAAGATCCCTGAGAAGGATCATTTCTGCAGGGGAGAGTATGTCTGCCTCTTCCTGAGAAAGATTTCCTGGGTTCTCAGACACGAAGCTAGCACTTCATCAGCAGGCATACATACGTGAGCTGACTGAAGGTAGGGCGTGTGCATACACGTGCTATCCTTTTACAGGGCTCATATGCCTCTTAAGACTTTCAAAAACAGAAAAGAAATAGTTTGGTAAGCAGAGTAGGGAAGACTTGTATTGAGAACCAGAACCCCTAAACACTTAGAATTCTTGTAGAAACTTAAAAAAGGTAGTAAAACCAATTCCAAAATACCCAATAAAAAATCCCCAAAGAACCCTAGAGAATCCCCAGTATGGTCGCCAATTCTGATGTGAGTGGGAAATCCCGCTTACGGACTTAGCATTTAAGGGCTCTAATCATGCATGCAAAAAATGACCATTTAAAGGCCTCTACTCTTTCCTATTCTCCCAACACAAAACCCCACATTCATGCAATACAAAGGTGAAAACAAGATTAGGTAACTCTACCTTAAATCCTTCGTTTGATGTCAATCCCTTTTCTTTCACTTGCTCCTTGATTGCAAGCCTCCTCCCAAAGCTGAGTTGCATTCACACATGAACAAACAGAGAACTGCAAACATGCATTTCATATACTAATTGATGGGTTAGATGTGACAATATCATAAAATAAATACACAATTTGAACACATGATATGGTGGGATGAAAAAAGTATTCCTTTTTGTATTAATATTCACAAGACTAAACTGTACAATACGTGGCCGACACTACTCCTCGAACCTGGTCCTGGGCTCCTCTTCACAATGTACCAATTACTCAACCTCACAATGCAATTGTAGGAAATTTGAGCAAAGGGGGGTTAAATTTGGGTAGAGTTTCTATACTCTTCTCCTTATCCTTTTAAATGGGACCCCTACCTCTTCTTTTATAGGTAGTTATCCGATTGAATGACTATCCATAGGCAGTCAAACAATTTTAGCAATTTCCCAAAACTCTGTTTCCTGTCTGCAACTTTCCATTTTTCATGCTTTTGTCAGTATAAGCGGGTTGTAGAAGGCCTGTATGCATATGCATGATTGCAAACACGGGCTATAGAAGGCCATGGCACGTATGGCTCAAAAAGAGGGCCTTTTAGAAGAGCTTGGCTCAATAAATTGGCAAATAGTAGGGCCTGAGGCCAGGTATGCAGGCTGGGTGCAAATTAGGTTTATAACATCAGGCATCCGAGCGAACATGTGTCTTTCAGGAGCTTGTTGTCTACTATAACGACTCTGATTTCTGTAACATGCTCATTTGCTGGAGGAGAGTGCGTAGCGAGCAGTTGTTTGGTTGTCAATACCATTATCAAAAAGGTATATTTCTTCGGGGAAACTTGTCCTTCAAAACTGCCAATATTTGTCTCATGCTTTTCGGATGTAGAAACGAACACCTTCCAAACTCACTTTTCCTATGCGCTAGTGAGAGCCATGCATGTTTCCTTCTCAGTCACTTTACCTTCTCTGGGGTGCTTTGTATGCCTTTCTTCCACCAGTCTTTGTGCTTCTCACAGCTATACAATGGTGTCCTGTGCCTCGCTGAGATGCATTTTCAACCATACCATGTTCCCTTTGCGACCCTGTGCTGCTGAGGCTTCCATAGTATTTGTTGCTAGCTACCGCCTCAACTCCATGTTCTCCTAGTAGATTTCAGTAATAACTAGTTTTTCCTTCTTTAATTGCTGAGATGGCTCATGATCATTCGCTCCTGTGATATCCACTTTCCTCATTTTTCTCCTACCTTCGTGGCTCTATCCTCTAGCAGGCTCTAGTTGGATGACGTGCGTGAGTAGTTCTTCAGCCACCAATCTGGCATGTGGCTCTTCTGAAAATTGAGCTTCCACAACTTCCTTATTCTTCCTCAGCCTGCCCCTCCTCCGAGGCATTTTCTTTTTAGGAGATGAGGCTCCTATTGTCTTCCCTTTTTGTTCAAATTCCTCCTCTTCAGATTCTGTGTGGTTTGATCTAGTCTTTTATGTAGGTAAAAGAATAACTCCTTTCACATCTTTGGGGATGCTTCTCTGTGCACCTTTCCTTATGCTGAGATCACCATGGTGCGAAAAATGTGTATTTTGCATGTAGTATATCCAACAAACGTACAAGGTGAAAACTTTGATCCAATTGGACTGGCAAGGGGAATTGCAAATAGAGCTCGAGCTTGGTTTTGTGACTAGAGAGAGTGTCAAATGTCTGAGATTTATAATGAATTCTACAAGAGAGGAAAATCATGTCGGAGGACGGTGAATTCATGGTGACGATATGTTCCAAGACGAGTTGCAGGTTTTCCATGGAAAATCCCTACGTGTAGGATACATGTGATAAGGTTTGCTGGGCATGCATGATACAAATGCTGCAATTTTTCATTCCCTCAACTTTCATGATGAACTGATAATAATTGCTATACTTGTTGATGCAATTTCCATTAACCACTTAACTGGAACTAGGCACATAGAGACTGGTTCTTTAGTGGGACTCGACTCTCTTGGAAAAGACATACCCCTACAATTTATACAAGTTTCAAATCTAACAGACCTTCCTGTTTTCAAGGGCCAATTGGCCACTTGCTCACTTCGACCTCACGATGCTACGTACCTGACTTCACATGTTTGGATGCATGGGTCACAACATGTCTTAAAACCGACTCTTAAATGGAAAGAAAAATGGTGGCGCTAACACATGCAATTAGATAGGTGGCACGATTTCAAGCTGCACCAAAGGAATCTGCCCAGCTTCCTGACAGGCGGTCCCAGTGAAGTAGGTAAAATTTTGTCTGCACAGTAAACGATTGGGAAAGGTGATGTTGATATAGACTTCTTGGTGGTAACCTGATCTTCCCACAACATGTAGATAATATTTTTATGCCAGGCTCTCTTGTTTTCTTGCAGGAGTCTTTTTATGATCCTGGTCAGGCTCTTATTTAAGGATTTTGCTAATCCGTTTCCTTGCAGATAGTACGCCGTGGAATTCCCCGAGGTTATGTTATAATCTTGAAATTTTTTTCCATCCTCTTAGACTTGAACGCAACTACATTATCTGTAATGATCTTAATGGGACACTCGAACCTTGACAAGATGTTCGTCTCCAGGAATTGGATGATGAATGCATCGATAGCTTGTTTCGTGGGGATTGCCTCTATCCATTTTGTGAAATAGTCGATGGTTGTGAGTATCCATTTTTGCTGCGCAAAGGATGATGGATTTGTCTCTCCTATGAAATCTAGACCCCACTACATGAAAGGTGCTTCGACTGAGATTGACTTTAGTGGCAGGGGATACAACTTTCTCCTTTCATCGAAAATTTGAAATTTGTGGTAGCTAGAGACCTCCTTATATACATCAGCAAAAATTGTAGTCCAACAATAACACTCCCTCAGTATTTTGTGCACGGTGGTATTCCAATAGTGGTGTCCTCCACAGTCACCTTTGTGAAATTCTTGTATGGCTTGCTTCGTGTCGTCTTCCAGCAAACAAATCAACAATATTCCCCCAAGGTCTTTCTAGTAGAGTGAGTTTTCCAAGATGCAGAACTTAACCACTTTGAGATTGAGAAATTTGGCCTTAGTATTACCCATGCCCAAAGGGGCCTGAATATTCTCCAACGCATAGATTATGTCCGTGTACCATGGTGAATCAATGAACTGCTGAGGCACCCGCACAGGTTTTTCTTCTGGTTGGCATTCCGATAGATCAGCGATGAAATTCATTCCTACAATGTCGCAGTCTGACTGCTCCATTAAATTTGAGAGACCTTGATCTTTTATTATCTTTGTAGGCTTGATTTCAAGATAGTATTCTAACATGACCACTATCCACTTGCCTCTCCTTCCTTCCAGGTCAGATTGAGTTAGGAAATATTTTACTGAACTGCTGGGTACACAAGCGATGACATGGGAGTGCAATATATATGTCCTGAATTCTTTCAAGGCTTTCACTAAGGTGTATGCCTATTTTTCCATAATTTCATACATTAATGGAGCGTTACACAATGTCTTGCTGAAATAAGCTATGGGTTTTTCAAAATCCTGTTCATCTTTCTGTAGCAGCACCCTGACAATAGTGTGTTCTGAGGCGAATGAAAAAAGGAGGAAATCTTTCGTAAAATCCAAGCTGGCTAGTAAAGAGGATTTAGTTAGAGCCATTTTTATATATTCAAAAGAATTCTTGGCCTTCGAGTTCCACTTGATCTTGTTTCCCTTCCTGAGCATGCAAGTTATATGTTTTATGATTTCCTCCAGGTTTGGGATGAATATCCTCAAGAAGTTTACCTTTTCCAGGAAGGATTGCACCTCCTTTTTACTACGCAGGGTGTCGATCTTTAGGATCCATTCAACCCTCCTGGGGTCTATCTTAATGCCTTCCTTGGAAATTACATGCCCCAAGATATTTCCTTCCTTCACTGTGAAGTGAGACTTCTTTGGATTCAGTGATATGCATAATTTTCCGCACTTCTGGAAAACTCTCTTCAGGTGCTCGAGATGTTGTTTTTCGGAGGTAGAGTATACTGTGATGTCATCCAGATAAATCACGATGAATTTTTCCTTTTCATCAGAAAACGTGATGTCCATGTCCCTCTGAAAAGTGGCTCCAATGTTCATCAGGCTGAAAGGCATCTTGGCATACATGAACGTTCCCGATGGAGTTGTGAAACCCGTTTTCTCTCTGTCGTCCGGGTGGACCATGATCTGATTATATCCTGAGAACCTATTCAACATAGACATATTCTAGGACCCCACCACTTTTTGTAGGATACAGTCCATTTTAGGAAGGGGTTAGTGGTCCTTGAGAAACACTTTATTTAAATTTCGAAAATCTACACACAGTCTTATCTCACCGCTTTTATTTCTTACAGGTACCAAATTAGCAACCCATTTCAAGAACCTCAAAGAAAAAATAATTTTAGCGCCGAAAAGCTTCTTTACCTCTTTCTCAATCAGTGAAAACAACAAGGGATTTATCCCTCTCAACTTCTTTTTGAAAGGTTTTTGATCTTCCTTGAGAGGGATAACATGTTGGATCATGTTCATGTCATACACTTTCAGGTCATCGTAGCTCCATGCGAAGACATCTGGGCAATATTTTATGAGCTTTACATAGTCCTTCTTGACCTATGGACTGAGTGTATTGGATAATTTTACCATCTTTGTGTTCTCCTCAGTCTCGATGTTGCAATATTCCATGTATTCTTCACTTGTAGTGATCTTGGGGTTCTTAGCCACATCATTTTCGTCAAACAACTTTTCAAACGACACCAACCCCTTTGGAATATTATTATTTTTCAATTGTATTATATCCCTTCTCGCGATCTGGTTTTGGCAAGGGTCGTCATTACTGCGCGCATCCGTGCTCTCATCTTTGTCTCTGCATCATTCCTCATCAATGTTTGTATTAGCGAACTCGTTTCTCATAAGGAGGAATATTTCCACCTATTTGTCATCATCAAACACTTGCCAGTGTTTTATAGGCACTGTCGACCTATGCTTGACCTCGATTTCATATTTTTGGTTTTGGAGGATGGGGATCTTAATAAACGAGGCCGAGGTGGCCAACGCATTGACGATCTAATTTTTCTCTCTAGGGATAGCAGATAGGTGATACTCTTAGAATCCTTCGAGGAGGTCCAAAGTCAAATTCTTGTACACTCTTAGCCTGGGGTGTTTGGTCTGATATACACCATTTACCTGATTTATGATCAAATCGGAATATCCACACATTGCTATCTTCTGCCCACCCAACTCTTTCAGAACTTGTAAGCCCAACATCACTGCTTCATACTCGACCATGTTGTTAGTGAATTCAAACGCGAGCTTGTATGAGAACAATTTTGTGCTTGCTTCAGGGGGGCTCACCCATATGCTGACCCCAGCTCCTTCTCTGTTGATTGCGCCGTCAAAACTCATGTTCCACACCTTTTTTTCCATGCGGTCTTTGGGGTTGGTGATCTAGGTGGATATTGGTGGCCACCCACCTATTCCACTTGGACCCCCACCATTGTTTCTTTCAGTTTTTTAGTTTCCGCACAATTTACTATTTTTAGCAATTTTTCGGGTCTTGAACTTCCGGATCCCTTTTGAGGCCCTAAACGACGTTTTTGAGAAAACGAGGAGCTGCATGGATTGTAGATTGATGTTGATCATCCAAAAGTTGTAGTCCTTAGATAAATATTTCTAACAAGGTATGGAATGCATCAAACAAAGATCGTATGCCAAAGTTACGTCCCTGGGAAGTTGATGTACCAATTTACCCAAACGGGTCCCATAGTCTTAGTGTTTCATCTCCTAGGGTTAGGTCTTTGGATTTTAGGGTTTTCCATTGTTTCTCAATAATAATAGGCCTTGGAGCCTCATTGTAAGACAGTTCATAGGCCAGTAGCCACAACATCTCTTCTCAGAGATAAGCTACCAACACCCTAGCTAGTTTATTTCCATTATGTCTCTAAGCATATTTCAGTCATTTGTTATTAATGAAATGAAGTCTTATTTCTACTGCATCTCTATGTTTTTGTGTATTTCTGTATTTCATTGTGTTCCTACATAAATCTGGATCAGTGGTATCAGAGCGGTCTGCTCGTTCTTGATCCTTCTTTGCATGTCCCCAATGAGGTCGAGGTATAAGGAGTTGGGGCTTGATCTGGTTGACCCTTTGCATGATGAACCTCACAAACCTCGATGATCACCCATGGGGGAAGAAAAGAAAGATGAGGGAGCAGGAGATCCTATCAAAATGTTTCTCGAGGAGGCCCTCGAGAAACAAAGGAATGCAATGATGGAAAACTTTGCTCAGATCCTTCAACAGATTCGCATTGGCGGTGCATCTACATCCAACAACCACTTTGGAGGTTCCACTCCTTTTAAGGTACAAGTAAACTTTGACATTCCCATATTTGAGGGCCAAAGAGATGAAAATGTCATAGATAGATGGTTGAATTTGTTAGAAGGATATTTCTCGGTTCATGACTTTTCCGACTAAGAAAGGATTATTTTTGCACTCCTCAAAGCCACTCCCCATGTCAAGGACTGGTGGGAAACCTACTGGGAGAAACAGGGTGAGGGGGAACCCTCTCTGTTCTTGGCCGCACCCACTTGGAATTATTTTCGAGATGCCATCAAGGAAAAATATTATCCCATGGGGAGCTATGAGGAAAAATACATACAATGGACTACGTTGCGGCAACAAAGGGACCAAGATGTGCATGAGTTGATGAATGTATTTCATACCCTACGCACAAAGTTGGGTATCAAAGATTCAGAGAAACATTTGGTGTTAAAGTACCACAGTTGTCTGCATAGATACATTCAGGAGGAAATGGAGTTCCTCAACATCTCCTTGCTTGGTGTGGCATACCAATATGCTGCCAGGATTGAGCAGAAGTTCAAATAGAAGAAGCGAGACTTTGGTTCTATGAATTAGAAGCAAGGGAAAGGTACCCCCAAAACACATTAAAAAGGACCAAGCCAAGGCGGGGAAGCCTAGGACAACCCGCCAAAGCCGCAAGCAAATAAAAACACCATGAAGGCAAAAAAGGACACGGGTAAGTGGTGTGAGTTCCATAAGAGCTCCACCCACAACACAAGTGAGTGTTGGGCCAAGTAGTCACTGGTAGCTGAGTTGAAGGCTTGTGAATCAGATGCATGCTCCTACTCTAAACTAGAACTCGACAAGGGGAATGATAGGGGGAAGTAGATTAATGATGTGAAGCCCAATGCCATCGTTTCCACCACGAAGATCCAGAAGGAGGAACCAGAAGACCCAGAAGAGGCAAAGCATCTCTTCCATTCCAAGATGTGGGTAAAGGGTTCCCCCTTGCAGTTCATTGTCAATAGCGGGAGATAGAAGAACCTCATCTCGATAGAGGTCATGAAGCGGATGGGCTTGCTGACCACAACACACCCACAACCATACACCATCGGGTGGTTGCACGAAGGACGGGACCTTTGCGTCAGCCAACAATGTTGCCTTCCCTATAGCATCAAGCCCTTCATGGATGAGGTATTATGTGACATTTCTCCTCTTTATGTTTCTGATGTATTATTAGGCCAACCATACTTATGGAAGCAACATGTTGTGTATGAGTCTAGGCCACGTGCTGTTATTATCACTTTGGGTAATAAGTTGTACAGGATACTAAAGATAGCACCGCCTACCACCATCTCTTTGGTTACTACAAAACAATGCGGTAAGCTCATTTCAAAAATGAGGAAATTTGTTTTCCTGATGATCCTCCCTTAGGGAAAGAAGAATACTGTGTCCATGACATCCAGACAAGGCTGCTCTGCATGAAAACAAAAAATGGATAAGGTTGTGGAGGAGTAAGAAGACATATTCACCTCCCCCGTAGGGGTGCCTCTACACTACCATGTCAAGTACCCCATCGATCTGACCCTAGGTGCATCGCTTCCCAATGGACCAATCTATCGATGCTCTGTTATGGAGAATGATGAAATCAAGAGGCAGATTCAGGAGCTATTGCAGAAAGGTCACATCCATCCGAGGTCATTGCCCTGTGGGAGCCCGATCATGTTGCTGCAGAAGAAGGATGGGACTTGGAGACTCTGGATTGACTATCAGGCACTAAACAAGATCACTGTCCAGAAAAGTTACCCGATCCCATGGATCGATGACCTTCTAGACCAACTCAAGGGGGAGGAATATTTTAGCAAGATTGACTTGAAGTCTGGGTATGACCAGGTACCAATCGAACCCTCTGATGTGTGGAAAACCACCTTCAAATCCAAGGAGGGCCTTCTTGAATGGTTTTTCATGCCTTTTGGTTGACGAATGCCCCTGCAACCTTCATGAGGCTAATGGACGACATTCTGTGGCCATTCACCAACTCATTTGTAGTGGTGTACTTGGATGACATTCTGATCTTCAGCCAGACTTGGGAAGAGCACCTCCACCACATCCGATAGGTCCTCCAAACATTGCGACAACACAAGTTGTGTGCAATTTTGGAGAAATGCACTTTTGGAATGACCCAGGTTTAGTATCTAGGATACATTATTGATGAGTGGGGGGTGCATGTGGATCTAGAAAAAATCCAATTCATTCAAGATTGGCCAGCCCCAACCACCCTAACAGAGCTCCACAACTTTTTAGGTCTTGCCAATTTCTACCACAGGTTCTTGTTGGGATTCTCTCATATCACTTGGTCCTTTAGTTAAGTCACCAAGGGAGGAGTGAAAGAAAAATTCTTTTGGTTTGAATCTCAATAGAAGGCATTCGGGGAGTTGAAGCACCGCCTTTGCTTTGCACCAGTGCTCACATTAACATACTTGTAACAACCATTTGAGATTGAGACAGATGCCTCTGACTATGCTATTGGGGTAGTCCTTACTCAACATGGGCATCCAGTGGCATATCATAGTGAGACACATTCCGACACAGTCCAAACGTATCCCACTTATGAAAAAGAGATGTATTCCATTGTGCAGGCTTGCTGGTAATGTAAGCATTACATTTTGGGAAAGGAAATGATCATCCACATAGACCACCGACCCCTATAGTTCATATAGACACAAGGGAAGTTGTAGAACGATCTCCATCAGAAGTGGTCCACATACCTGCAACAGTTTCATTTGAGCATTAAGTACAAGAAAGGAAACACCAATAATGTTATAGACTTCCTCAACTGACCACCCATCGTGGCGCTAACCACTGTTCTCAACTCTTGTGGGCATGAGACTTCCGATTGGCTACTTCTCTACACAAGTGATCCACAATTTGGACACACATACAATACACTCTTGGAGGGTAAGCAAGTTCCCAATTTTCACCTCCAGGATGCCCTGCTTTGTCACCTAGGACACCTTTATGTTCCTTCAAGTGAGTGTGCCAAGATGATTTGGGAGGTGCACTATAGTTGGTTCGCTAGGTATTTTGGGGTCAAGAAAACTGTGGCAGTATTGGAAAAGTATTTTTATTGGTCGAACCTTCGACAGGATGTCAGGAAGTACATCAAGTCTTGCACTGATTGCACCATTGCCAAACTCACCATCAAGAAGCAAGGACTCTATACTCCACTTCCTACCCCTAGTCGACCTTGGGAATCCATCTCTATGGATTACATGTCAGGCCTTCCTTCTACTAAGCATGGAAATTACTCTGTTTTTTTGGTCGTCGATAGATTCTCAAAGATGTCCATTATGATGGCTTGCAAGAAGAATATCACAACAGAAGCCAATGCTAAAATCTTCTTTAAAAAAGTGTGGGTACACTTTGGGATCCCATAGTATATCATCTCAGATCGAGACAATAGGTTCCTCAGTACATTTTGGTCCAACCTCTGGTCGATGTTGGACACTAAGCTCACTAAGCCCATAGCTTTCCATCCACAAACTGATGGCCAGATAGAGGTCATCAACCAGATGAGCGTACACATTCTGCGCATGTACAACTAAAATAATCCACACACATGGGATGAGAGCCTCCACTATGTACAACATAGCTACAACTAGGCTCTCCATAGCTCAACCAACCACAACCCCTTTCAGGTAGGCTTGGGACTCCAGCCACTATGTCCCATTGACATAGGCATGCCATTTGTGGCTGTTCAGGAGGATTTAGCTCATCTCCAGTCTGAGGCTGACAAGGAAAAAAACTTCATTGAGCATATTCAACACATTTTCCAATAGGTTCATGACATCTTGGACAGAGCCAATGATAAGTACAAGCAACTACATAATCAACATCAGGTGCCACACAACTTCCAGGTGGGCGACAATGTGTGGCTACATTTGCAAAAGGAGCACCTCGCTGGACCCCACCACAAGCTTCGCCCACTCTGATATGGGAAGTACACCATCACCAAGGCTGTAGGGGACAATTCGTTTGAGCTCAGCATTCCACCATTCCTTGGTTTGCACCCAGTGTTCAATGTGGAACGCCTTCAACCCTACTTTCCACCTCTACTAGACACATCCGACATGGCAAAACAACTCACACCAACATATTTAAATCGAAACTGCATGGAACAAGCCACGACTGATTATATCATGGATACATATATCAAGTGCACCCAAAAACAATATATACCTCTATATCGAGTTGTCAAAGTAGGCCAACTCCTTCACCAAGTAAAGTGGCTCACTAGGGACCAAGTTCAACAGAAGTTTCCTCATCTCATAGAGGAACTCAACGCAATGGGGAACATTGCTTTCTAAGGGGGGAGGAATGATCCAGGTGGATATTGGTGGCCACCCACCTATTCCACTTGGACCCCCACCATTGTTTCTTTCAGTTTTTCATTTTCCACACAGTTTACTATTTTGAGTAGTTTTTCGGGTCCTAAACTTTCGGAGCCATTTTGAGTCCCTAAACGATTTTTTTTGAGAAAACTGGGAGAAACATGGATCATATATCAATGTTTCTCACCCAAAATTTGTAGTCCTCAGATAGATATTTCTAACGAGGTATGGAACTCATCAAACGAAGATCGTATGCCAAAGTTACGTCCCTGGGAAGTTGATGTACCAATTTACCCAAACGGGGCCCATAGCATCCAAAAGATCAAAGCAAAAGAAAAAGGAACAAGAAGAATATAGCAGCAACAACGACGTCTCGAAAGATGATGAAGAAGTGGCCAACTTCGTCAAAAGAATGAACAAGGGAACCAACGGTAGGTACAAAGGTAAGCTTCCTTTAATTTTTTTTAATTGTGATGGTATTGGTCATTTTTCTAACAAATGTCCTCATAAGAAAAAGAGAAATGATGAATATTACTCAAAAGACAGACAAACATATAAAGGTAAAAGAACTACAAAGAATTTTTTCAATAAAAACTTTTGCACCAAAGAAGACATCTCATCATCAGATGAAGATGAAGTCAGTGACAATGAAATAGGGAGAGTTCTATTCATGGCAGTAGAAGACTTTGATAAAGAAGACTCTGAAGAAGAATATGAAGAAGCATATGAAGAAGAAATTGAAGAGGCAGAAGTTGACTTCTGAGAAGAATTAATGAGTGCCATAGAAGTTATTAGAAGAGAAAAGAAGAAAAGCAAGAAACTACAAGCAAAACTAGATAAGAAAAAAGACACTCAAGAACTAGAACAAATGATCACAAAATTGAAGGTTCAAATAGAAGAATATAAAATAATTGAATAAGCACTCAAAGAATAACTAGAAGGAAATGAGAGGATCATTGGAAACCTGGAAGCAGAGATTGACACACTAAGAAAGGATATTCAAACAAAAAATATGCAGAATAGCTCAAATGTTCTCGATGACATTATCAGCAGTAAAAAATCTTATCTTGACAAGCCTAGACTTGGATGCAATCAGACAGAAAAGGGATCAAGCTCCAAAACAATAGAGAAAGAAACAAATCCAAAAACTTATGCAGAAAGAATCAAAGGGGATAAAAGGATATACAAGGAATATTACAGGGACACTCCTCCACCGAGAAGATTCAGATTTCAGAATCAACAACAGATAGCCAGGCCTCAAGAAGAAGAAGGATTCATAAGAGCACCTCCTTTGATAAGATCTTCAACTAGCAGGTATCAAACTATATTTTTTGGTTTATGTTATGCATGTAATAATTTTGGAAATAAAGCTATAAATTGCAGAGCTAACAATAGGAACAATAACTACTTTGAGATCCATACACAAAGGGGTTATTCAAGAAGGCCTAGTGAAACACAGAGAAGAAATTACAACAGGTTTGAATCTTTGAGCACTGAAGTGGAATGTTACAAATGTAACAATTTTGGACACATGGCCAAAAATTGCAGAATGACAGCCCCTCCTAAAGAACCTCAACAGATTCACAAACAAGAACCTTAGAAAATGACATGGATAAGAAAGTAAGATCAATATAGCAATGAAGAATGCACAGTCACTCTACAAGCTAAATAGAAGAAACGTGGTTGGTATGTTGACAGTGGATGTTCAAAACACATGACAGGTGATAGAGACAAGTTTCTTTCATTACGAAAGGGAAGAGATGGATTAGTCTCCTTTGGAAATGATGATTCATCCAAAATCATTAGAAAAGACACAGTCCGAATTGGGAACAAGAATGAAAAGGCATAAATTTTTCTACTAGTAGAAGATATGAAACATAATCTTTTAAGTGTGAGTCAAATGTGTGACCGACGTCATAAAGTTACTTTCGATTCACAAAAGTGTGAGATAATAAAAGAAGGTTTAGGGAAATTGGTCGCTACAATTGCAAGAATTTCAAGCAACATATATTTGTTAAGCGAAATTGGAAATGAAAAGTGTTGTCTAGGATAGGAAGATGAAAGTTGGCTATGGCACAGAAGAATGGGTCACATGCATTTTGATAACCTTGTGAAAGTCAATGAAACAAAAGCAGTCAGAGAAATGCCCCAGATCATGAAACTAACCAACACTTTATGCAAGCATTGCCAACAAGGAAAGCAAACAAAGACCAGGTTCAAATCAAAGGAATATTCAACAAAAAAACCACTGGAAATTGTGCATACTAATCTAGTTGGACCAACTACAACAAAAGACTTAAAAGTTGAGAGATACTTTATGTTATTAGTTTATGATTATACAAGAATGACTGCAGTTTGCTTTCTCAAGAACAAATCAGAAACTTTTGAAAATTTCAAGATCTACAAGGAAATGGTTGAAAATGAGATGTATTCAAGAATCAAATGCTTAAGATCAGATAATGGAGGAGAATTCACCTCAAAGGAATTTATGGACTACTGTCATTGATTAAGGTTGGTTGTCATTGATTTCAACCCTTGAAGAGAGACCCATAGCACAAAGGTTTGGGAAATGTACCCAATAATGTTTAATGTAAATATGACTCATTATTGTTTTATCATGGTTGATAGGAAGTAAATATGGATGAACTCCAAAGTGGTGCCCTTATGGTGAAATCCCTCACGGGAAGACGCTTTGTGGAGTAAGAGAACCCATGCTTAATTGTGGAATAATAAGATGAAGGAAAGTGAATTTGTCAGGGAAAATATCCTAGATGGATAGTTCTTGTCATGTCATTTCCACTGGTATGTGGAATGTCACATAATTCCTCATGGTTAGAGAGTTATGGCCATGAGAAGTTGGAGACCCCAAGTTTGGGTAATGGACCCAAGTTTGTTTGATGGGTAACGGTATGAGATATGATATATTTTCAGATAAGACTATTCTATATGGATAGTACATGTCATTCCATTTTTGGTGGTATTTATAATGTCACATAACTCCTCACGGTTTGAGAGTTATGGCCTTACGAAGTTGGAGGACCCTCATATGTCATCTAGAAGCCCCAAAAGGTCAAAGTAATCAAAGTGGTTTAAGAGATTTTAAAAGGTAAATAAT
>ML804783.1:125125-142199 GCA_009831015.1 Picea engelmannii
CTCTTATCTACAATTGAACCAAACTGTTTTGAAGAATCCAACAAGAATGAATTTTGGAATAAGGCCATGGATGAAGAATTGGATCAAATAGAGAAAAATGACACTTGGGAATTGGTTCCAAGACCAAAGAATAAGAATGTGATTGGCAAAAAATGGGTTTTCAGGAATAAATTGAATGAAGATGGATAGGTTACAAGGAATAAAGCTAGATTGGTATGTAAAGGATATGCACATATTGAAGGAAATGACTTTGAAGAGACATTTTCCCCAGTTGTCAGAATGGAAGCAGTCTGTTCGATTTTAGCTTATGCATGCTCCAAAAATGTTAAAGTATATCAGATGGACGTAAAATCATCTTTTCTGAATGGGGAACTTGAAGAAGAAGTCTACATTGAACAACCAAAAGGATTTTAGTTGTCAGAGAACACATACTATGTGTGTAAATTAAAGAAAACCTTGTATTGTCTAAAACAGGCTCCTAGAGCATTGTACTCCAAACTAGATAAGTATCTGCAGCAGGCAGGGTTCAGAAAAGGAAGTGTAGACAACAACATCTACATCAAGGTAAGTCAAGGTAATATTTTATTAATTGAAGTTTATGTTGATGATATTATTTTTGGTAGTGATGATGACAGGTTAAGCCAGAAATTTGCAAAAGACATGTAGAATGAATTTGAAATGTCGTTACTTGGAGAACTATCCTTCTTTCTGGGACTATAGATACGTGAAAGCAACCAAGGAATTTGTATTTCTTAAACGAAGTATATCAGAGAAATGCTAAAGAGGTTCAGAATGGAAGATTGCAAACCAGTTATCACTCCCATGCAAACCAGTTGTAAGTTGAGCAAAGATGATGATTCAAAGTCTACAGATTAGAGGAAATATAGGTCAATTATTGGCAACCTACTATATGTGATAGCATCCAAACCAGATCTAATGCAGGCAGTTGGACAGGTGGCATGATTTCAAGCAGCACCAAAGGAATCACATGTATTATCAATAAAGAGGATCTTCATATGTCTCAAAGGAACAGAAGAGTTTGGATTATGTTATCCAAAAGGAAAAGATCTATCACTTATTGCCTACATAGATGCAGATTTGGCAGGTTGTAATGATGACTGACGAAGCACCAGTGGAGCAGTGTTCTACTTAGGTGAGTGTTTAGTATCATGGCTAAGAAAGAAACAATCATCTGTATCTCTATCTACAATTGAGGCAGAGTATATTGTAGCAACAACATGTTGTACACAGGTTCTTTGGATGAAACAAACTTTGACAGATATACAAGTTGAGTATGATGAGCCCATTCCGATATATTGTGATAATACAAGTGCCATTAGTATCTCAAAAAACCCGGTGATGCACTATAAGACTAAGCACATTCCAATCAAGTATCACTTTCTATGGGAACAGGTTGTATAAAAGAACATCAGAGTTGAGTATGTGGCCAAAAAAGAACAAGTGGCAGACATCTTTACAAAACCACTTCCACGGGAAGCCTATGAATATCTTCGCCAAAGACTTGGAGTTATTTCTACTCCAAAAATGAATTCTTTTTGAATGCTTATCTTATTTGTCTTAGATGTACACGAAAAAGAACCATAAGAGAATAGTCTGTCAGGGGGAGCAGCCCTGGATGGAAAGATACCTTTGCCATTGATGACAAAGGGGGAGAGATTTATCAGATGCAGAGGACAGAGGCATGGTTCCAGGATGAGCAGATTTATCATATGCAGAGGACAGAGGCATGGTTCGAGGGGGAGCATGAGTGATATGATTTCAGTGTTGCATCAGAGTGTTTCCATCAATGTCAAAGGGGGAGATTGTTGATTAAGGTTGGTTGTCATTGATGTCAACCCTTGAAGAAAGACCCGTAGCACAAAGGTTTGGGTAATGGACCCAATATTGTTTGATGTAAATATGACTCATTATTGTTTTGTTATGGTTGATAAGAAATAAATATGGATGAACTCCAAAGTGGTCCCCTTATGGTGAAAGCCCTCACGGGAAGACGCTTTGTGGAGTAAGAGAACCCGTGCTTAATTGTGGAATAATGATATGAAGGAAAGTGAATTTGTCAGGGAAAAATCCTAGATGGATAGTGCTTGTCATGTCATTTTTGGTGGTATGTGGAACGTCACATAATTCCTCACGGTTAGAGAGTTATGACCATGAAAAGTTGGAGACCCCAGGTTTGGGTAATGGACCCAAGTTTGTTTGATGGGTAACAGTATGAGTTATGATATATTTTGAGATAATACTATTCTATATGGATAGTACATGTCATGCCATTTCTGGTGGTATGTAGAACGACACATAACTCCTCACGGTTTGAGAGTTACGGCCTTACGAAGTTGGAGGACCCTCATATGTCATCTAGAAGCCCCAAAAGGTCAAAGTAGTCAAAGTGGTTTAAGAGATTTTAAAAGGTAGATAATAAAGTGAAGTGATGAGGGTATTATAATTCAAAGTGAATACAAAATGAATTATTTCAATAATAAATTTAATGGAGAAATTAGAAGTGGACCCAACCCTAAAATAAGGAAAGTGGTTCAAGTGACCTAGAAGATGTTTTTGAGGAAGCGACTTGGAGAGTATAAATAAGAGGCAAGGCTCTCTCATTTGAATCACACTTGAGAATATTGAATATCTATATGTGTCTAAGGTAACCAAGGATATCTAAACTAGAATTCCGAGTGAAGGTGAAGAAAATAAGGTCGAAATGCAAGAAACGATAAATTCTTTTGATGGTTCTTTCTAAGATCCAAATTCAGTGAGACCAAATGTGTTGGTTAGGGTATAGTCTTTAGTATGTTGTGTAATAGTTTCAGATCATTTCATCAAATATTTTGTGCGGGGCATGCTCTACAATGTCACTCTCTAGAATAAGCCATAATTCAACAAGGTATGCCATTTTTGCTATAACTCCTTTTTTGAGAGGTTCCAAGTAGTGACACTTGGAGGAATTGCATAAAACACACCGAAGAACATTGTATATCAATTTCAAATCTTTATACATTACAAGTTCAAAGTTATGGTTACTTCAAGTTAGGGTGGTTGACTAATCCAAAACTAGGCATGTGAGACTATAGAAAAGTTTGATGAAAATGCTAGTCTCTTGTTTTTAAAGTTAAGGAAGGTTTGCAGGAATCTGATTAGATACACCAGGTCTATTATAGAGCTACAAATCAGATTTGGATGATGAAATTGATGAGGGCTTTTGGTTGTGGTACATGTTGAGTACATGGTTGAGACAAGTAGTTGATGAGTTGGTGCACATACATGAGGTGTATAGTTGATGATGTTGGTACATATTGATGAGTCATAGTTGATGAGTAGTTGACACATGATTGGTACATACCTGGTACATGGTTGGATGCACTTGTTTATGGTACAAGTTGATTGCAGGTTGGTGCATGGTTGATACACTTGTTTATGGTATAGGTTGATTACAGGTTGGTGCATGGTTGATGGACTTGTTTATGGTACAGGTTGATTACAGGTTGAGGTACAGGTTGATGCATGGTTAAAATTTATTGGTATAGGTTTACAACAGTATATCTCACAGTGATACTCTGATAGTGGTTCCATCATTATACTTCTACTTCAGGGTGGTAGGATGGGGCAAGGATAGGTGGTTGTATCCACCTTCCGGTTGTAGCTGGAGAACATTGGAGGTTGTAGAATCCTTCTGGTTGTAGCTAGAGAATTAGGGAGTTGGAGCTTCCCTCAGGTTGTAGCCTGAGAAACTAGGGGGTTTGAGCCTCCTTCCAGTTGTAGCTGAAAAACAAAGGAAGTTGGTGCTTCCAATGAATGTAATTCTTAAATACATATAAGAAAAAGCATTCCATGGTTTTCTCCTGATTTGGGTTTCCACGTAAAACAATGGTGTACTATGTATGTGTGTGATTGCTTATTTCTTACTGCTCATTATTGGATAATAATTCTACATTGATATAACATTTGAAGAAAAAGGATTATAATTACGCTATTAGTGATTCACCCCCCCTCTCAGTAATCCAACATACATGAGGTGTATAGTTGATGATGTTGGTACATCTTGATGAGTCATAGTTGATGAGTAGTTGATAAATGATCGGTACATACTTGGTACATGGTTGGAGGCACTTGTTAGTAGTATTGTTGACGCATGGTTTATGGATGATGTAACATATTTGTCTTGGTATATTATTGGAATCACATATTAATCTTGGTGATGATTATGAGTTGTTGTGTTATGCTTGGTTGATGCACATCTTTGAGAGTTGTCTTGGTGATTGATCTTGGTGAGTAGATCTAATTTTGTTTATGAGATTGATAAGACAAGTTGTTGTAATATGTTGTTTTGATAGGCTGTTGTGACATGTTATTTGTACAAGTTGGTGCATGGTTGATGCACTTGTTTATGGTACAGGTTGATTACAGGTTGTTTCATACAGGTTGCTTCATGGTTGATGCACTTGTTTATGGTGCAAGTTGATTACAGGTTGAGGTACAACTTGATGCATGGTTGATGCATGGTTCAAGTTATTGGTACATGTTGCTTGGTGTAGGTTGATTGGTATAGGATTACAACAATATATCTCATAGCAATAGTGTGAAAGTAGTTCCATGATTCTAATTATACGTCAAGGTGATTGGACGGGGAAAGAACAGGTGGTTGTAGCCACCTTCTAGTTGTAGTCGGATAACATAGGGGGTTTTAGCCTCCTTCTAGTTGTAGCTAGAGAATAGGAGAGTTGGAGCTTCCCTCAGGTTGTAGCATGAGAAATTAGTGGGTTGGAGCCTCCTTCCAGTTGCATCTTGAAAACAAAGGAAGTTGGTGCTTCCAATGAATTTAATTCTTAAATACATATAAGAAAAAACATTCCGTGGTTTTTTTTGACTTTGGGTTTCCACGTAAAAACACTAGTGTAGTGTGTATGTGAATGATTGCTCATTTGTTCATTATTTATTTACTCTGCAACTATTGGATGATAATGCTACATTGGTATAATACTTTCATTTTATGGTTAAAAATGATTCGATTGCTCCATTACTGATTCACCCCCGTCTCAGTAATCCAACATAAAATAACTCTTTCCTCATCATCTAGAGACTTCTTAGCCATGGAAATGACTATTAATACATCTCGTTGTCCTCCTTTACAGTCTTCCACACATGTGTAGTTTACTATCCTCTCTATACATATATCATTTTGAACCAGTTGTTCTTATGCAACTTCTTGGACGCAAGATGAATCTTCAACCTTCTTTTTGCTTTCCATGACAATATTTTTCTCCCCATTTTCTTTCTCTGTCATAAGGCTACTTCATTCCATTTTATCTGCTGAAATATTCTTGTTTCTGGTCTATTTCGCGTCTTCACAAATCTTAGGCCTTGTCACACATTCTTTCATAAATTTTAACTCTTCCTCAAAATTTGTTGGCACTACACCTGGGTGTTTCCCTTCTTCTTCTTCTGCATAACCTACATCTACACATAAATTTTCAATTTCAAAAGCATGAGACTCTTGATTCGTTGTTGTTGTTTTTGGCATAATCTTATTTTGTTGATTTGAACTTCCCAAACATTTTATGAAACTCTCATCAGGTCTCTCATCCACATTACCATATTCTCCAAGCATTGCTCCCTACTTTGGTTCACAAATGCAAACTATTTGTCCTTCTCCAAAGGACTGCTTCCTATACTTAGCTTTTCTGATTTTCTCCTCTATCTTTATCCATATATTGAATCTATGTCTCCACTTTCTTTCAAATAATTCCATGATAGGCCATTTGAACTTATTCTTTTAAATGTGTTGAACCTGCACAAAATAGATCTAGCTAGAAAATACCACACACATTTGCAGAGAGAAATTGAGAAAGAAGAAGCAAGAGAGAAAGAATGGAACAATTCTCATTAACCGTATTCCACTCTCAAAGAGTGAATAATTTATAATATAATATATGATAAATGAGTAACTAATGAGCCATAGTGGTGTTATAGAGTGATATGGACACACACCAATAGTTACGGGACTGAACTGCCACCTAGTCTAGTCTCTCAGGCAGTTACGGGACTGAACTGCCACCTAGTTGAGTTAACTAGTCAACTAGTCTTCATTTAACTGAGTAAACATAGAGTAGTGAGGAGTTAACTCAAGAAATCAAGGGTAATGCGTCAGTATTGTGATGATCCCAAGGAAAATGAACATTATCATGGTGATGATCCCAATGTTGCATGGTGACAAAACCAATGCAACGTCTAAACTCAACTCAACTAGTCAAACTGAAGTGTCAACTGAAAGAGAATATTCTCCCCTAAAATATTGGAGACTGGATAATGACTAATTATGAATAATAAACAAGGAAAAACCTTAGGAAAAATAAATCCTAGGTGTGTGTGAAGTAACTCCAACACCCCCCTTGAACATCACTATGGTGAAAATAAAGAATGGGTCCCAACAACAAGGCCATGTTAGGTACCCAAATACAAAAGATACATTGAAATAAACGAGGAAAGAGGGAAAAAATCATGGGAACAAAACCCCCCCTCAAATTACAATGCATAAAATAAAAAATGAGAAGGAACAAAAAAATAGTTGGTAAGCAACCCTATCCTTCACTCCAAGAAGACCTCACAACTGTGCAAGTTTGTGCTCGTTGAATATTTTGTTGAATATGTAGATGTCTGCATGGATCTGATGAAGTATATGCACCATTGATATATCCAGACATATCCACTTTATCTTCTTGTAATGAAAAATATCCAAATAAATTTTGGATGAAATTTTGAAAACCGTGCGGTCGTTTCTGGAAAAATGCTGAAATTTTGTTGATTTTAAAACGATCATAAATTCACTTTATGGACTTCATTTTAGACGATTTATTTTTTGAAATTGGATATTTTCCCGAGAGGATTTCATTTATCCATTTTTTTCTGCAAATTGTTCTCAGAAAATATCAGAATGACGTCTGATGTGCGCAGCTCCCTTTTTGACTCCTGCGATGCATGCATGGTGCATGAAAAAGTGTCTGCATGTGACTCTTGATATGCATGCCATATATCTTCCACATGAATTTCAGAAAAAAAGTCTGAAATGGAGTAGACATCATCTTCAATTAATGGAATACAAATTTCTGCAAATACTTTTGTAGAAGACTCTTCATAATAAGAAGCTTGATCTTCTGATGACTTCTCTTCTGTCTCTATCAGTTTGACCTCCTGCATGAAATATTCACAATATTATTTATTCCCAAATAAAACCTCCAATCTGGTCCATATTTCATTTGGAGTTGATCCTTGTGATTCTTCATATACTTGATGGAAAATTTCGGGAGAAACAGACATGTCAATACGTCCTATGGCCATATCTCTTCTATTGAGAAAGTCATTTTTCTCATCGACAGAATCATGCTTTACTTCCATTTCCATAGTAATTTGGTACAAGCCTCTAATATGAAGCAGAATTTTTGGCTTCCATTACAAATAGTTATGAGGCGTGAGAAGTATTTCCGGTGAATAATCCATCTTTTTGTTGTCTTCAATCTTTTTTTTTACCTGGAAAAAATGATTTGGTGTAGCTTTTTCTTAGCATTCCGTTAGCTCTAATACCATGTAAATGTGTTGAACCTGTGTAGAATAGATCTAGCTAGAAAATACCACACACATTTGCAGAGAGAAATTGAGAAAGAAGAAGCAAGAGAGAAAGAATGGAAGAATTCTCATTAACTATATTCCACACTCAAAGAGTGAATAATTTACAATATATATAGGAAAAATGAGTAACTAATGATCCATAGTGGTGTTCTAGAGTGATCTAGACACACACCAATAGTTACGAGAGTGAAGTGCCACCTAGTCTAGTCTCTCAGGCAGTTACGGGAGTGAACTGCCACCTAGTTGAGTTAACTAGTCAACTAGTCTTCAGTTAACTGACTGAATAGAGAGTAGTGATGAGTTAACTCAGGAAATCAAGGGTAATGCGTCAGCATGGTGATAATCCCAAGGAAAATGTGCATTAGCATGGTGATGATCCCAATGTTGCATGGTGACAAACCCAATGCAACATCTAAACTCAACTCAACTAGTCAAACTGAAGTGTCAACTGAAAGAGAATATTCTCCAGGTGGAATATTCTCCCCTAAAATATAGGAGACTGGATAATGAATAATTATGACTAATAAACAAGGAAAAACCTTAGGAAAAATAAATCCTAGGTGTGTGTGAAGTAACTCCAACACTTCTTCAACTTCCATCCACATCTCTTGTCTTCTCTAGTCCTCTCTTGTATTAGCTTCTTCAAAATACTGAGCATCTCCTTTAAATCAACTTATCTTTGTTTCAAAGCCTAACACATTTTCATATGCTTCCATCTTTCTATGGAAATTTCCTACTTCTGAGCCTTTCATCTCACTATCCATAATCCTTTCTCCAAGCTTCACTATGGTTACCATGGGTTGCAACAATCCTATGTTGTAGCAAGTATTTTCCACCCTGCTACGCTACCTCACCAAGATTTGTCTTCTGAACCTATCATTTTGGTATTCTTTGGTTCTCTCCACTTAGAACCTTATAAGCATCCACTAATTCATAGTTGAAATAGTTGTAGGTTTCTTATTGATCAAAAACTTTTATCAACTAGATTTATTTCTCTTGGAAAAATAAAAAAAATTGATATCAGAAGAAATAAATTTTGAATGATTATTAGTTAAATAGTGTAGTCCTCAGTTTCAGCTTCATCATGCATTTTTTTGAATCAAAATCTGAGTTTGTATGCCCAAGATACTCATGATTTTGTCCAAAAGTCCAACAAAAAGATTGCAAGAAGAACTTCGGAGAATGAAATTTTTTCTAAGTGTTGTGGCCTTCTTCCTGTCTCCTTTTTCACCTTCCACACTTGGCCATTTTTGTCTCTTTCATTCCATACTCTCCTTTCCTTATCCATTTCCACGTTCACGTTTATATTCCAATTTTCTTTTATTTTTCTTTTCCATTTTCACTTCCATTATTTTATTTTCCATTTTCTTTTTGTATTTCCCTTTCTTATTTTCCTTTTTCTTTTCTTATTTTCTTTTTATTTTCCATATTCACTTTATTTCTATATTTCGGGTACCATATTTCATATAATTCCATAAACCATACATTTAATTTTTTAACATTATTTCTATCCCAAGTTTCTTCCCCCTTTTTATGGACCTACCATACTGGGACATGTGGCGGTGACATGGACCCATCCCCTAATGACACATGGAAGTGAGGTAAACCAATACCTTAATGACACATAGTAGTGACGTGCACCTATCCACATGTGACATATGGAAATGGATGGGTGATGACACGAGCACTGACAAGGTTATGATTGGGCTATGACTGGACGTTGACTAGGCCATCAAAATTTTATTATCTCATGAAACTTTCATAAGGTATGAGAGATATACCAAAGTATCGATAATATCCTTTATTCCACATGAAGAATATGTAGTTATTTTTATTACAAACATTAAACTCCTGATCACCACAATGCATGTGGCATTTAAAAGGGCTAGGATTAATCCATGAATTTGATGGACGACTATTCAACAACAATATTCAGAAGTTCGTAACTCAAGATCCAGGTGTTTGTTTTGGGTAAACTATACCTCGTTGGAAAGGTAATTTAATGAAGAAGACAATGTGATAAGTTTAAAGGGATGAATTTGGCCATAAGTATCCTAGAAATTTAAAGAACAGTCAAATTGTTTTTCATGGTTTGCTGGTAAATTTGTTTGGAACCTCCACTTCTCGAGGCTATAACATGAGATGTAGAACTCCAAATCAAACTCAAGAAGACTTGTTGGAAATATGGGACGATGAATATTACTTCTAGAGTGGTTTACATGGCTGAGAAATAAACTATCATGTTCAAAAAATTAAAACACAGTCCACTTTTGTTTAAGGAAGACAGCTTCAAGTTTTGGAATTGAAAATTTATTAAATGTATTTTATAAAGGGATAAAGCGGGTCTCACTTGGAGGCGTAAATTTTAATGACATAAATTCATCAATAAGACTTCTATGAAGCATTAATTAAAAGTGGTTTACTCCAAAAAGAAATTGCGTGGAGAATTCTAGAAAGACAAACCCTAACTACTTCAAGAACATTGAAAGAAGATTTAAAAAAGGCAAGAAAATGAACAATCAAGAGGTTGGAAGTCATAAGTTTCTACAATGGTGAAGAGTCTGGAAGAAAAAAATATCTGTTTTTCCAAGATTTAGTGGACTGGTTTGCTAAAACTTTTCTCTCTATATCTTCTTTATTTTTTTTTCTTTCCGTCAAATCTTCCATGAATGTATGAAAAGCAGGAAGATTAGGGTCTCAACCGTTCTTTCTCTAGAAATCTTCAGTCATCTTGTAATATTTTAGGTCAAAAGGAGTGAAATATCTACTTGTAAAAAGTGGATGTGGTTTATTTCAGTTCATGTGATTGTCATTGGAATATTTTGAGGTTGTTTTAGTTTGCTTGCTCTAGACATTATTGAACTTGTTATATTGGGATATTGTTATAAATGTTTCTTGCAAAGAACAATTTCTAGGTATTACGTTAGTGACTTCTCATACTTGAGTTGAAAGCATGTGATTTCAAATGTATTTCCTATAAAAATATTTTTTGAGTTGTAATGAATTTATCATTTAAAGTTCTTTGAATATCTATCCATTTCTTCATCTTGCAAAATTCATAGAATATTTCAAGTTCAGTTTATCTTAGAAGAAAGAAAGAATGTCTATTGAAAGGAGGCTCCAAAACCTAGTAGACACAAATATCTTCTAACACACTTAATCTTTTCTTTCTTTAAATGATCTGATGTATATTTGTATAGCTGTATATAAGGGTTGTACATTTGTATATATATGATTTCATGGAAGAAGTTTCATGGTTTTCTCTTTATAATTCATTGTAGAACCATACCAAGAATCTTCCAACATATAAGAGAGTAGACCACCTTTATAAAAATGCAGGGGGATTTTATCCTCGTAAGGGTGTCCTTAAGACTGTAAAATAGTATTTTAGATCAACACTTCTACACTTTCACCCTTTCTCAAGAGCTTATGTTTTTCATCTTCCTTCACTTATCCAACCTCAATAGATGTAGGGATTTCCATCAATGTATTGTTCACTTTTGTTGCTACCGACATAAATATATATTTTTTCTAGATTTTAACTACAAAAACACAAAACACATAATTACCTGCCATATCTCATCCATATTTTCACCTCCAAAAGTTTTAGTGTTCTCTACTTTCACCTTCACATAAACACGCAGGGATTTCCTTCTCTTATACCAAAAAATGATGCAACCAAGTCAAGTTTATACCCCTCTTATCCCTTTCATAAGATTATTCTTATAACCAGTTTGAATTCTCATCATTTAACACTAATGTTAACCAACCACTGTCCCACTGGAAATTAAATCCACCGAGAAATTTAAGGCTGGTCTTTTCGAGGGATTTAAGGCCAGTCTAGTTACCCTTCATTTCCAGTCATTGATCTCTTATAACGATCAACAATCAAATATTGTTCTTGTAAATGCATATTCATGGACACTCTACCATGTCTCAACTAACTCTCTTCATTCACACAAAATTTACTCTTCTCTATAATCAATATACTCAATTTTGATTAGGGCTCGACTTATAGGCTCTATTTCATATCCCACAAAGACTCTTTTATTCCCTCACTTGACCTAGGTGGATCTCGATGGCCATCCATGTTCTCCACTAAATCAATGTTTATGATCTTAAGGCTTTGATAAACTGTGATATTCACCATTTTGATAGGGAATGTAATGTAATTCCATATCCATTTGAAATTAATGTATTGCCTACAACATTAATGCACCATATCCCATTAGAACTCCACAATTAAGCGTTTTTGGGATAGAGTAGTATTGGTATGGGTAAGATCTTGGAAAGTCTTAGTGTTTTAAATGCCTATGGAATTTCGTAAACTTAGACCAATTTATCCCACATGCATCATGGGAATTATTCTCCTCTCACTCTCTCATATATAATCGAGGTGAAATAGGTCCTTTAAGCATGCAATGAAGTGTGATATAAAGCTTCTTGCGAATGAGTGTATCTGACACATATCTCTCTTCAGGGATAAGCTACCACCATTCTAGCTAGTTTGTGTGATTTACATTTTACAGTCTTTTGTATTCCATTCATTAATAGAATATGAGTTAGTTGTATTAATGTGTTCCATGCAATATCTCTCTATGTTTCCTTGTTATATCTCTTCCTTCATTTCATTCTCAATATAATATGAATCATCACTACAACCTCTCATTCACGATTTAACATTACAGGGTATATACAGAACCTAACTATCCATTCATAGATTCATTAAACACCAAAACACATCAACACAGAGAGACACACACACATAGAGTAATGAAAGTATTTAAACACTCTATTCTATTAAACCAAAATATGTACATGGATTCTCCTACATATCCAATCTATATCCAATCCATATCCTATCTCTCTTTTGGCCCGATCTATGTTTTATTGGACTCCTCTTGCTCTACTCAAAATATTACATTCTATACACATGGAAGTCAATGCTTCCAGCTCATAACAAATAAACTAACTTCCTAAAATCTTACAACAACTACTAACAATAATAACCTTAACTCTATCTCCTATGAACCAAATTGATTTAATCCTTATCTATTTGTTACATTCAAATGGGAACCACATCCTCTCTCAATGATTTCACCTTCTACAAGTTCAAACTTTAATGATAATCTTGGGGGGGGATGAATTATCCTGCATCATAGATGCATATGGGGATTGTTATCAAATAGTTCAGGGGATATATGGGATTTGGAGGTTCGACAACATACCTTTACAAGGGTTATGAGACAGTACAAGTGCTAATGGTGTGCAATGGTGTTGGGAAAATTGGGTCACAACTGGGAGATTACACCTTTCAGAGTAATAGGTGACAATCTAATGGAGTTAAAAATCCTGCAAGATTTCAAAATGGTTAGATATGTTGATGAAGACCTTCCCTGAAAAAGATCAAGACAAGTACTCATTAAGAGGGTTTTTTGGATTTATTAACTCCTACTTTTCTTATTTATTAATCTATGTTTCCTCATCATATCGTACAATTTTGGTTTGTTAATGCATTGGTTATTGTAAGGGAGAGTTTACCTCTATGTGAAGGTTTTGCTTCTAAATTTTAGGATGTTGTTAAAGCTAGTTGGACATTAGAGATTCTCTCCAACTAGTTAGATCCTATTTTGGTGTGTGGTTGAGATATTCTCTCAATAGTTTGTTAGTGTGGTTAAGATAGTGTGTCTATCTTAAGCCAAATATTGATGTATATATCTTAAGAGAAATATTCACTTTCCTTTCCTTGCCTTCACTTTCCATGCCTTCAATTTCCTTTCCTTCACTTGCCTTCATTTTCCATGCCTTCACATTCTATGGTATTCTTATATTTCCATGCCTTGCCTTGTCACACCATTCCATACCATGCCTTTCCTTTACATGCCATGCCTTTCCTTGTCTTTCCATTCCTTGTCTTGCCATGCCATGCCATACCATGCCATGCCTTCACTTCCCTTGCCTTGCCTTCACTTTCCATGCATTCACTTTCCTTGCCTTCACTTTCCATGCCTTCACTTTAAATGCCTTCACTTGCCTTGCATTTTCTTCACTTGTATTGATTTTCCTTCACTTTCCATGACTTCAGTTGTCTTTCCTTGCCTTCACTTGCCTTGGCTTCGATTTCCTTACCTTGCCTTCGATTTCCTTGCATTGCCTTCACTTTACATGCCTTCACTTGCCTTCACTTTCCTTTACATTCCTTGCCTTTCCTTTCTATGCCATGCCATCCCATGCCTTGAATTTCCTTCACTTTCCTTGCCTTTCCTTGCCATTCCTTGCATTTCCTTTCCATGCCATGCCATTCCTTGCCATGCGATGCCATGTCATGCCTTACCTTCACTTTCCTTTCCTTTCCATGCCTTTTCATTCCTTTCCTTGCCATTCATTGCCTCGCCTTTCCATTACTTACCTTGTCTTTCCATGTCTTTCCTTTCCATGCCATGCCATGCCTTTCCATTCCATGCCATGTCATGGCTTTCCTTCACTTGCCTTTCCTTTCCATTCTTTTCCTTCACTTACCATGACTTGTCATGCCTTGTGTTGCCTTGCCTTTCCATGCCTTTCCTTTCCTTTCCTTTACATGTCTTGCCTTGCCTTTCCATTTCATGCCATACCATGCCATGCCTTTCCATGTGATGCCATGCCTTGCCTTCACCTACTTTGCCTCACCATGCCTTGCCTTTCAATTCCTTTCCTTTCCTTCCCATTCCTTTCCTTTCCTTTCCATGCCTTTCCATGCCATGTCATGCCATTCCTTGCCATCTCATGCCATTCCATGCCTTGCCTTCACTTTCCTTTCCTTTCCATGCCTTTCCATTCCTTGCCTTCACTTGCCATGCCTTGCCTTGCCTTGTATTTCCATGCCTTGCCATGCCTTTCCTTGCCTTTCCATGCCATGCCATGCCTTTCCTTTCCATTCCATGCCTTGCCTTGCCTTTCCATGCCTTTCCATGAATTGCCTTTCCTTGTAATGAGTTCATTTTCCATGCCTTGTCATGCCAGGCCTTCACTTGCCATGCCTTCACTTTCCATGCCTTTAATAAGCACTGAAAAAAACCCTAAGGCCAGAGATACTCCAACAAATGTTTTTTCAGTCAACGAAATGAAAACAAAGGGACCCCACTAGATGAAACCTAGTTTTTTGGATCCAATGCAATTGACGGTTCATCCACATGAGTCTCAGTTTGAGTTTTATTGCAAGTTTCAACTTGCCTCCTCAAGCCATTCAAGGATATGTGGTGAGTTTGGTCCCAAGGCATAAAATCCAAACCAGGCAGCATAACTTATGGGTGTTATATATGCACTAAAAACACAATAAAAACCCTCAATTAAATTGTCAACCGGGGGTAAGTAAACTTAGAGTTGTAGAAAAATATATGCCAAAGGTAGAAGGGTTGGTAGGAGTATAGTCTAACTAATGAAAGCAACTATCTAAGGATAATCTACTCAAGAAAACCTATCTAGTTAGCAAACCCAACTAAGCAACTTGAAACTAGGTAACCTAAGTACTTTTGGGCGAAGGATCGATGGATAGTTCTTAAGAAAGCAAGTAAAACCCTATGTAAAGAAAACTAGTTCAACAATAAGAAAAAGCAAACTACTAAGTATAATAAGCAAATGACAAAAGAAAACTTCTTTAACTTGCCAACCTACATTCAATGAGCAACTACCCTATGAAAGCAAATAAATAAGCAAGTAAGAAAAATCACCTATCTAACCTATTAAAGCAAATAGACAAGTAAGAAAAGACACCTAACTAACCTACTAAAGAAAAAGACAAGCAAAGGCACCTAACTAACCTACTAAAACAAAAGACAAGTAAGCAAAGGAAACTAACTACTGCAAGTAAAACTTCTCATTGAACAACTATCTAGCCTAAGAGGCAAGTGAACTAAATGCCTAATGCAAAACTATTTCTAATGTGTGAAAGGAAATCTAAATGCTCAATGCAATGCATGAAATGAAATCTATTATATTGAAAGCAAGAAATATTAAAAAGTAATTCTTAATCTATGATAAACAAAATACTATCTAATCTATCAAAGCAAAGTCTATCTATTCTACAACAACATTAAAACTATTTTCTAAGCTATGAAAGAAAGAAACTATCTTTAACCTATGACAATTCAAATATAATGCTGGTGGTTGTGTGAATGTCTTCGGTGTCAGATGATATCTCAATGGCACTTTGACAACAAAGGATAATTCTAGTGGTATGAGCTCAACACTAATCTCGATGGCAAAGTGAAAGGTATGGATTAAACAATCCAATGAGAGTTTAGCCATGATGGAACAATGTTAAATACCCTGCATATTCATATATAAACCATCAACAACATAACGAGATCATCATTTATACTTCTATACTACATAAGAAAAACTAGATTCAACCACTAACTAAGAAATTCAATTGCATTTTAATCCTAGGAAAGGAAATTACATAAAGGAAACTATACTACATCTGTTCTAACAATTCAAACTGCAAGAAAGAAATGCTTAAAAATAGAAATTAAAAGTAAACTAACAATTACATTAACTAACAACTAGCTAAGCCAATTCTACATAAAAATGAAATAAGCAAGCTATGATGAAAAACTGAAATCAATCCTATCCATCCATCAAACCCTTGTCAAAGAAAACCCAATTAAAAACTCTGTTCTATTCTAATTAAAACTCTATTTTAAACTTGATTCTACAATTATAAATGAAAACATAATGTAATATCTAACTACACATGGGGTTAGTCTAGGGATATACAGATCCATTCCTAACTTCAAGATCAATTCATGTTAGCACAAGCCTTCATACTAACCTGCAAAAGAGAGTTAAATTAATTTAAACTACAACAACAAGTGAAATAGCAAAAGAAAAATGCATGTACAAGAAATAAAGAGAGACAACTAAACTACAAAAATGCCTAAATAAACTAAAGAAGAGTTACCAAACTACTGGTAGGCCCCCCAACAAGTCGTGGTTGTTCGACAACACAGGTATTCCAACAGAGGATGAACATCTTCAGTAACCACTCATATAACCAGATCAAAGATCAACACACCGATGTTTTCACGTGGTAAAACCCCTACGGGGAAACATCCATGGCCCCAGCCAACGCGGCCACTTGGAGCAGATTATTAATGCAAAGAAAAAGATTACAGAGAGATTTTACAAGAGAGTTTCTCACAATCAATCATCGACAAATGACCCTCCATGCTCTTTAAATAGAGATCATGGACCAATCGGGTGTTAAGCCATGGATCAATGGCCGTTAAGATCGAGGAGAGTATGAACCATCAGATCACTCTATGTCGGGAACATATCGTGACCGTCGAATTTCCTAACTACAAATGCATACTAATGCATACTAAAGAAACACACTTTTACCTAACGACATATTAGACCAAGTAGATCTTAACTAACTCCTAAGTGTCTAAAT
>ML804783.1:146696-187670 GCA_009831015.1 Picea engelmannii
CACGATCTCGATCTACAACAGGAGCGGGTCTTCAAACAGGCTCTGATACCATGTTCGACAACACAGGTATTCCAACAGAGGACGAACACCTTCAGTAACCACTCACATAACTAGATCAAAGATCAACACACTGATGTTTTCACATGGTAAAAACCCTATGGGGAAACATCCACGGCCCCAACCAACACGGCCACTTAGAGCAGTTTATTAATGCAAATAAAAAGATTACAGAGAGATTTTACAAGAGAGTTTCTCACAATCGATCATCAACAAATGACCCTCCATGCTCTTTAAATAGAGATCATGGATCAATCGGGTGTTAAGCCATGGATCAATGGCCATTAAGATCGAGGAGAGTATGAACCATCAGATCACTCTATGTCAGGAACATATCGTGACCGTCGGATTTCCTAACTACAAATGCATACTAATGCATACTAAAGAAACACACTTTTACCTAACGACATATTAGACCAAGTAGATCTTAAGTAACTCCTAAGTGTCTAAATATCCTAACAATGGTCACTTCCTAAAAGCACACCACGAGCTCAACAAAAGGAATCCACCATTGAAACATAGGAACACAGTTCTTGCATAATTCTGGCAATGTAAAATATCAAAACAGAGTAAAAACGTATTTGTAGCTATCACACTGATGTATATGATCCTTAGCTTATGTATGACCACATTGGTGGTATTTATAATGTTTACAGGCTAAGTGTTTGACCACAGGAGGTTCAAACCACTTCTAAAATTGGAAATATTCATTAATGGTGCCCTAACTGCCGAAACAAAGCTACCCAATAATCACCCACCATAACAAGCCAAAATTGAGTTGTCAAGAGTTCAGTAGCTGGAGGGGATAAGCACAAACAAAACCCATGTTTCCTATTTTCCCATCATTGGCCACCAATACCATAACCGCCAAGTCACCCTATGTTTTTGTGCAGGAAGAGGTGCTGGACGGAGTGCTGGAATGAGTGTCAAATGCCGAATTGAGAACCACGAATGACTCTTAATCGGTTCACAATTTCAGGAAATGGTTTGTGAAGGAACTAATTGGGCATACTGCACACAAAACCCACATGTCGTATTTTTCATATTCCACTTCATCCTCCTAAAACTTAATGTTTAAGTTTTCTTCCTGTAATAGTGCCGGATGAAGTACTAGAACGAGAGTTGGAAGCAGAAACATAGTGCATTTTCTCCCTGTAACATAAAAAAATGTGAATTGGCTCTTGAAAATCATAAAACATGATGAATTATATCCAATAGAATCATTAAATATGGATTATACGTACCTTGTACCGATCATACCATTTTATCATGACATTCTTCAAAAAAGATCATTTAAAAGATGAAAAATGCATATGTAGATGTGGCAAAAATGTATAATAACCGTCATGAAAATGATCATATCTCGGGCCCAACAATAATAGAGTTCCATAAGCTCCCTCAAGTCTGTTTTTCCAAGGCCCACATGACTACACTACCCACAAATTTCTGACACAATTTTCTTGAAAATAGACCTCCTCTTCATAAATTGCACTATGCCTCATCGAGCGAAACCCTAGTGTTGAAGATACTACAAAAAACAGTTTTCTATTCGACGAAATGATAGTGGAGGAGACCCAATAGATGAAACCCAGTGATTTAGATACAATGTAGCTGATGGTTCATCCATCTGAGTCTTGTTTTGATTTTTATCGCGAGTTTCAACTTGCCTCCTCAAGACATTTAGGGACATGTGGCCAATTTGGTCTAGGGGCATAAAATACAAACCAAGTAGCATAACAAAGTTCCATAATCTCTCACAGGTTTGTTTTGACAAGGCCCACATGACTACACTACCCACAAATTCCTAACACGTTGTTCTTGAAAATTGACCTCCTCTTCAGAAATTGCACTATCCCTCGTTAAGCAAAACCCTAGTGCTGAAGATACTCCAACAAAAGGTTTTCTGGTCGGTGGAATGACAACGGAGGGGACCCACTAGCTGAAACTTGATGCTTTGGATCCAATGCGACCAACAGTTTGCCCATTTGAGTCCCGATTTGAGTTTTATCGTGATTTACAACTAACCTCCTCAAGCCATTTAAGGACAAGTTGGTATGGAAATGCAAGGAAAGGAAAAACAAGGCAAAGCAAGGCAGTCGAAGTCAATACATGAGAAGGCTAAGCATGGCATGACATTGCAAGGCAAGGAAAGGTCTAACTCTAGGTGTAGGTGTAGGTGTAGGTCTAGGTAAATCCTATTAATTATGATAATCCATGTTTGAAAACTATAAATATACCTTAGATATATGAATAAAGAGAGCTTATGTTATGAAATTAAAATTCTCATGCAAGTATTTTTATCTAAGATATGTGGGATAACACATTGTAGAATTGCATGCTTAATGAATCCTTTGATTGTAATTTTTATGTATAAAACTTGATCAATTAGGTATTAAACTTGTTCATTTACATAATAAACTTGTTAATTTAGGCAAGGCATGGCATGGCAAGTGAAGGCAAGAGAAGGATTGGCATGGCATGGAAAGACATGGTATGGAAAGGCATGCCATGGAAAGCAAGGCATGTCAAGTGAAGGAAAGGCAAGGCATGGAAAGGCATGGCATGTAAATGCATAATATGGAAATACATGACATGGAAAGGCAAGGAATGGCATGGCAAGGCAAGGCATGGCATGGAATGACAAGGTATGTGTTAAGTACCTGAATAGATATGCAAATATACTTTAGAAATAACCAAGAATAAACTAAATCATTCACCAATAATGAGCACAAGAAATAGTAAAAACCCTTGAGGTAGGGTAATACCGTATGTTATTCCTTATGGAATAAATTACTCCTCAAGCAATGCTTGATACATTCACAATATTCTTCACTCCACCTCAATACATTGCTTACACTTCTTTATATAACATTATCTATCTTATAGGAACATTATAGAGAAGGAATCTTATAGAAAGCCTATTTATTGTATCTAACTAACATAATGGACCTTATTTAATAATATAGTGGACCTAGTCCACCTTACATTGAATGACCTCCACTAATAATACATAACCACATTCTCATTAGGTACCTCCATAGGTACCCTATATTGCCTCTCTAGGTATACTAAATTCCATCCTCCTTCGCATATTTCATCCTCGAAACACAAGAAGAAACCATACAATATGATTGGCTAAGAAATGTAGCCAAATGGTACCAAGTATGACCATCCATCCATCCTAATGGGAGACAAACATGATTCCCAACTGATGTCTTGACACCCTAATATTGATCTGCATTATGTCAGTGTTTCCATGGGATTGGTTCTTTAACCTGATGTATTCCTGTAGTGTTGGTAGGCCTCCATGCACCCCTTGATCGGTTTCGCTTCTGGTTTCCTATTGGTGCATAAATGTGTTGATGTTCACGCCCTTCCCTTGATGATTTTTGTTTCTCTATATGATATAGATGGCAATATACAACAACTATAGGAATATGTTCCTTTTTCTTCAAATCTGCAACACATTGTGCCTTTGAGTCAATGACCTCCTTAGATTCATGATTGTATCCTTCATGTGGTTTTGTTTCCTATGATTCAACTTCAGACTCGGTAATAACTTATTTGTTGGCCTCCATGGGCCCATATTTCTTACTAAGAGATACATCCTGCAATGTAATTTTATTTTTCTTGTACCACAACTTCAGAAATTTCTTTTGCACATTAATATTAATGGTACCCATTGATTCTATCCAAGGATATACCAAAACAATATCCACTTCATCCATATCCATACCATAAAAATATGAATGCAACACATATTTATCCATGGTAATCTTCAAATATTTAACAATTTGAATATTTTCACCCTCAACCTGTGTACTTTGAGTATTCTTTAGTGAAACTTGCAATCTATTAACCAACTAAACATTGATAAAATTTTGTTGGCAACTCGAGTTAATAGAAACAATGATATTTTCTTTATGAATACAACCATGAACTTGTAATATAGATTTGTCACCTAAAAATAAACCCTTGGTGCTCTCTTCATCCTTACACTTTGTATGAGACCACCTATCTAAGAATAAATTTTCAAATTCTTCATTAGAGAGTGTCATTATTTGGGAATACTAAAGTGATGCCACCAAATGAATGCATCACCTTGTAAGTGTAAACTGACCAAACCTCTCCAGATCTCTTTCTATGCTAACTTCTCTTGTTTTATAGATTTTTCAATACTTGGTCCATTATATTTTCCAGTAAAATATAAATACATCTTGGAATAAATCTTCAATAAAAACTAAAGCTTAAAAATAACTCAATGTTCAATCACGCGGCTTTTTCTGGAAAAACCCTAACAAATGGTCGAATTTAAAATGCTCATAAATTTACTTCCCGGACTCCGTTTCGACTGATTTTTTGTTTGAAATTGGGTATTTTTCCGAGAGGAATTTAAATATCCAATTTGTTTGGCCAAATTATAATCATAAAATTTCATATCTAAACTTGAAGTGTGACACCCTTTTTTTCCCTAGAAAAAATCTGCAAAAAGAACCAAAACATTCTCCCCTTATTTGGCCAAGGAAAGTGATCTGATACCAATTATTAAGTACTTGAATAGGTATGCAAATATACTTCAGAAATAATCCTTAATATCAACAATAATAAACCAAAACATTAATAAAATAACCAACACAAGAAATAGAGAAAACCCTTGAGGTAGGGTAACACCATATATTAATCCTTAAGGAAGGGATCTCGTCCTGTTCACTTGCCTCTTCGAGGGGGAAACTTCCTAATGAAATTCAGCTCCAAATATAGTACTTATTTGGAAAAATAATTTTCTCTGATACCTATTGTTGAGTACCTGAATATATCTGCAAATACACTTTAGAAATAACCAAGAATAAACTAAACCATTCACTAATAATGAGCATAAGAAATAGTCAAAACTCTTGAGGTAGGGTAATACCATATATTATTCCTTAAGGAAGGAATTAATCCTTAAGAAATGCTTGATACATTCACAATATTCTTCACTCTGCCTCAATACATTGCTTACACTTCTTTATATAACATTCTCTATCTTCTAGGAACATTCTAGAGAAGGAATATTTTAGAAAGCCTATTTATTGTATCTAACTAACATAGTGGACCTTATTTAATAATATAGTGAACCTGGTCCACCTTACATTGAATGACCTCCACTAATGATACATAACCACATTCTTATTGGGTACCTCCCTAGGTACCCTATATTACCTTGTTGGATTAGTGAGAGGGGGGCTGAATCAATAATAAAGCAATTTAATCCTTTTTAACCATATAATCTAAGTGTTATATCAATGTAGCATTATCATCCAATAACTGCGGAGTAAATAAGCAATGAAAAAATGAACAATCATACACACACACACAATACAGTAGTGTTTTACGTGGAAACCCAAAGCGGGTGAAAACCACACAATGCTTTTTCTTATATGTCTTAAAGAATTACATTCATTGGAAACACTGACTTCCTTTGTTTTCCAGCTGCAACTGGAAGGAGGCTCCAAACCCCTTGTTTCTCAGGATACGACCTGAGGGAAGCTCCAACTCCCCTATTCTATGGCTACAACTAGAAGGAGGCTACAACTCCCTATGTTCTCTAGCTACAACTGGAAGCTGGGTACAACCACTTGTCCTTTCCCCATCCAACCGCCCTGAAGTAGAAGTAGAATGATGTAACCACTGTCACACTATCACTGTGAGATATACCACTGTAAACATGTACCAATAAACCTGAACCATGCATCAACCATGCATCCACCTGTACCTCAACTTGTAATCAACCTGTACCATAAACAAGTGAATCAACCATCCACCAACTTGTACCAAACAACTTGTAATCAACCTGTACCATAAACAAGTGCATCCAACCATGTACCAAGTATGTACCAATCATGTGTCAGCTACTCATCAACTATGACTCATCAAGATGTACCAACATCATCAACTACTTGTCTCAACCATGTACCCAACATGTACCTCAACCTAAATCCCTCATCAATTTCATCATCCAAATCTGATTTGTAACTCTGTAATAGACCTGGTGTATATGATCACATACCTACAAACCTTCCTTAACTGTCATAACAAGAGACTAGCATTTTCATCAAACTTTTCTTTAGTCTCACATGCCTAGTTTTGGATTAGTCAACAACCCTAACTTGAAGTAATCATAAATTTGAACCTGTAATGTATAAAGATATGAAACTGATACACAATGTTCTTCAGTGTGTTTTATTCAATTCCTCCAAGTGGCACTACTTGGAACCTCTCAGAAAAGGAGTTATAGAAAACATGGCATACATTGTTGAATTATGGCTTATTCTAGAGAGTGACCTTGTAGAGTGTGCCCCGCACAGAATAGTTGTTGAATCAATATGAAAATTTTACACAGAATAATAAATAATGTACTCTAACCAACACATTTGGTCTTACTAAATTTGTATCTGTTATGAAAAATTTATGACATTTTTACCTTAAACACCTGTTTTAGACTAGTTTAAGGACTATCCACAAACCCTATTTTCCACGGAGTGTAAAATAAAAAATACAACGACCCACAAGCTGAAATTTTTACCACAGATACTTTGATATGTTTAATCAATGGAATATCAATTTCACGGTCTGAATCATTCTAGAAAAAAAAGTTGTTGCGAAAATGGTGAGATGACCTGTAAATAACATACCTCAGAAAGCATCATCAAAAGAATTGATCCTCCCTTGAATTCCGACCTTATTTTATTCGCTGTCCCTCTGAAATTAGGCTTAGATATCCTTTGGTTACCTCAATCACATATATATATTCAATATGCTCAAGTGTGATGTAAAATGAGAGAGCCTTGCCTCTTATTTATACTCTGCAAGTAGCTTCCTTAGTAGCCTCTTCTAGGTCACTTTGCCCACTTTCCTTATTTTAGAGTTAACCCACTTCTAATTTCTCCATTAAATTTATTTTTAAATAATTTATTTCATATTCAATTTGAATTATAGTACACTCATCACTTTAATTTATTTTTTACCTTCTAAAATCTCTTAAACCACTTTGACTACTTTGACCTTTTGAGACTTCTAGATGACATATGAGTGTTCTCCAACTTCGTAAGGCCATAACTCTCAATGATCCGGATTTTATGAGAAGAACGAAATGAATACATATTATTAATAGGTGCTTAACACAAAATAACATAGATACAGTAAAAATGGTTTTCTATTCAATAACGAAATAAGCTGAAACTGTAAAATGCAGCGGAAACAAGCTTGTTGGAATGGTGGTGGCTTATTTCTAAGAAGCGATGTGATGGTTGTGCGCATTCACAAGAAGAATATTACAATGAGGATATGAAGGAACTTTTACAATAAACAAGAATTCCAAAAACCCTATACATCCAAAAACCTAACTCTAAGAGATGAAGTGCCAAAAGTCATGTGGGCCCCGTTTGGGTAAGTCAGTACATCAACTTCCCGGGGCTGTAACTTTTGCATACGATCTTCATTTTAGGTGTGCGATAGCCCATTGGAAAGGTATAGTCGAGGAGATTCATTTTGGGGGCTCAATGATGACTTATAAAATCATTGAGGAGATTGATTCCCAAAAACCTTCATTTAGGCCCTCAAAATGGCCACAGAAGTTAAAACTACTAAAAATAGTAAATTGTCAGAAAACTATTTTGATCCAGTTGGAGAAGGTGGGTGGCCACCGATATCAATATGGATCAATAATACCTCATTAGGAAGCAATGGTATCCATTGCATTGATGTCCCCCATAAAATGAGGAAATTTCTGCTGAATTTGGCCCCGGGTGAGCCACTTGCCTTGGTGCAGGAGATGCCCTGCTTTGACGACTCGATAAACCTGGATCCTTTGTTGTCGAGTAACCTTGATCTATGTATCCACAATATGATCATTGGATTCCTTTTGTATGTAGTTAGGGTTGATATCTATTGGCTTCAGTTGTTCTTCTACTTCTGAGGTTTCCAATAATGGTGGGAAATAAGGGCGAAGGCGATCCATGTTGAACACTGGGTGCAGGCCAAGGAAAGGAGGAATGTTGACCTCAAAAGAATTATCCCCCACAGCCTTGGTGATATTGTATTGTCCATAATAGAGTGGTAGAATCTTCTTATGGGGTCCTGTAAGGAATTCTTTCTGCAAGTGCAACCAAACTTTGTCACCCACCTGAAACTTATGTGGCACCCGATGTTGATCATGGCGATGTTTGTACTTGTCATTGGACTTATGTAGGATATCCTGAACCTATTGGCAGGTGTGATGGATCTGATCAATGAACTGAGTGGCTTTGTCATCTTCAGTTGGAGCAGGAGATGAGTCAGTCGAGGTGACCGTAAGGGGAAGTGCAACATCTATGGGACACAATGGTTGGAATCCCAACCCCACCTGAAAGGGGCTGTGGCCAGTTGAGATATGCAGGGATCAATTGTAGCTATGATAGACATAGGGAAGGCTCTCATCCCATGCGCGGGGATGCTTTGAATTATACATGCGAAGGATATGCGTAATCATTCGATTTACAACCTCGGTTTAGCCATCTGTCTAGGGGTGGAAGGCTGTGGATTTGGTGAGCTTGGTGTCTAGTAGTGACTAGAGTATCAACGAGAATGTGATGAGAAATTGACTATCCCAATCTGAAACAATGGTTTGTGGGATTCCAAAATGTACCTAGACTCGTTCAAAGAAGATCTTGGCAATGGCCTCTACTGTGATGCTCTTCTTGTAGGCAACCATAATCACCATCTTAGAAAAGCGATCAACAACCAAAAAAACATAGTCATTTCCCCACTTGGTGGATGGGAGGCCCGGAATGTAGTCCATTGAGATGGATTCCCATGGCCTATCAGGAGTAGGAAGATGGGTGTACAAGACTTGTTTCTTAGTGGTCGGTTTGGCAATAGCGCAGGTAGTGCATGACCTGATATACTTGTTGACCTCTTGTCGAAGTTTCGGCCAGTAGAAATGTTTCTGTAGCATTGCCACTGTCTTTTTGACGCCAAAGTGTCCTAACACTCGACTATAGTTGGCTTCTGAGATCATCTTCAGTCACTTACTTGATGGAACACAGATATGGCCCAGACGACATAACAACCCATCCTGAAGATGAAAATTATGGACAAATGAATTTGCACCCAACATTTGGTAGGTGGTGGCAAAGTCAAGGTCTGTCTCATAGAGTTGGGGCCATCCAGATGTCTTATGGCCGCAAGAGTCTAGCACCGTGGTGAGTGTCACAACTGGTGGTTTTTTGAGGAAATCAATGACGTGATTGGTGCTTCCTATTTTACATTTGATGTTGAGGTGGAATTGCTGCAAGTATGTGGGCCACTTTTGATGGCGGTCATTCTACAATTTTCCCCGTGTCTGCATGAACTGAAGTGGCTTATGATCAATGTGGATGGCTATCTCCTTCCCAAGAATGTAATGTCTCCATTGGTGGTAGGCTTGCACAATGGAGTACATTTATTTGTCGTAAGTAGGGTACTTAAAGACAGTATCTGACAGTGTCTCACTATGATAGGCCACGGGGTGGCTGTGCTAAGGGAGAATGGATCCCACGACATAGTCTGAAGCATCTGTCTCGATCTCAAAGGGATGTTGCAGGTCTGGTAGTGAAGGTACTGGGGCTGAGCATAAGCGCTGCTTCAAATCATCGAACGCTTGTTGTTGGGGTCGGCCCCATTCAAATTTCGCCTTACCACCACCCCTGTTTATTTTGCTGAGGGCCATGCAATATGGGAGAATCCCAACATGAACCTATGGTAGAAATAGGCAAGGCCCAAGAAGCTCCGAAGCTGAGTGAGTGTTTTTGGGGCCAACTAGTCACGTATGACTTGGATCTTGGTTGGATCCACATGTACACCATGTTGATCAATGATCTAGCCTAGGTAATGGACCCTATCCATGCCGAAGGAAGGACCATTTTTCTAGGTTGGCGTATAGCTTATGCTACCACAGAGTGTGCAGAACCTATTGAATATGCTACAAGTGTTCAACCCAAGTCTTGCTGTAAATTAGAATGTCATCCAAATACACCACTAAAAAAGTATTGGTGAATGGTCGCAGGATATCTTCCATCATCCTCATGAAAGTGACTGGAGAATTTGTCAAATCAAAGGGCATGACCAACCATTCAAAAAGGCCTTCCTTTGACCTGAAGGCGGTCTTCCATACATCTTTCTCTTCGATTGGGACTTGGTTGTAGGCATACTTAAGATCAATCTTACTGAAGTATTTGGCCATTGTGAGTTGATCAAGGAGTTCGTCGATTCGGGGAATCAGGTATTGGTTTCTGACTGTGATTTTATTCAGATCCTGGTAATCAATACAGAGTTACCAGGTTCCATCTTTCTTTTGTACCAACATGATTGGGCTCGCGCAAGGTGATGAGATAGGGAAGATGTTCCCCTTGTGGAGTAGTTCTTGGATCTATCACTTGATCTCCTCACTCTCTAACAAAGAGCGATGATAGACTAGCCCATTGGGTAGCGGTGTGTTGGGGGTCAGATTGATGGGGTGCTTTACCTGGAAGTGTAGAGGTACCCCTACAGGTGAGGAGAATATATCCGATTATTCTTCCATGACCTTATCTACTTTCTTTTGTTGTGTGTAGAGGTTGGCCACAGAGACCTTGGATGTGGCTGTGATCTTTCACTTATTCTGAGAGCGAATCACGAAGTAGACAAAATTCCCCGTCTAAGAGATGACCTTCCTGCATTTCTTAGCAGAGATCAAGGAAATAGAAATAGGTGGGACTACCTCAGGTATCCTGTACAATTTCCTATTCAAAGTAATAATAACACTATGAGTCCTAGACTCATATACAACATGGCATTTCCATAAATAAGGTTGTCCCAAAAGAACATCACAAACTTCGAGAGGAAAAACATCACACAATACCTCATCTTTGAAGGGCTTGATGTCGTATGATAGTCTCCACTGTTGGCTGATGCGGAGATCGCTTCCTTGGTGGAGCCATCCAATGGTGTAGGGTTGTGGGTGCGGTGTTGTTTTCAGGGCCAACCACTTGATGACCTCTGCTGAGATGAGGTTCTTCTGGCTACCACTATCAATGATGAAGTGCAGCAGGGTGCCTTCTACCCACATATATGAATGGAAGAGGCACTCTCCTTCTTCCGGCTTGTCTGGTTCACCAGGCTAGAGCTTGGTGGTAGCAACGGTGGCACTGGCATCCACATCAATGATCTGTCTTCCCCTTTCTAGTTCTATCTTAGAGTTAGAATCTGCATATGATTTAGAGGCTTTCACTTCGACCACCAGTGACTATTTTGAGTGGCAGTCAACAATGTTATGCCAAGTTCTCTTATGGAAGTCGCACCACTTCCCGGTATCTTTCTTTTTCTTTCTGGTGTCCTTCTTTGCCTGCATCTTGGATTGGTTGTCCTGATACTATCCATCTTTTCTCTATCCTTTTTTCTGTGGGTTGGGGCCACCCTTTCCTGGCTTTTGTTGTGAGGGGTTCTTAGGCCCAAATTGCTGTGTCTTTTGTTTGAGATTCTACTCGATTTTGATGACATATTGGTAGGCCGTGCCCAAGGATGAGATGTTCAAAAATTCCATTTCGGTCTAGATGTATCTATGAAGAGCACCACAATACTTGAGCACCAAATGTCGCTCCAAATCTTTGATACCCATCTTGGTGCGCAAGGTATGGAAGATATTTATGAAATCTGGCACTGCTTGGTCTCTTTCTTACTGTAGTGTGGTCCATTTGGTATACAGCTTGTCATAACTTCCAACATGGTAGTATTGTTCCTTAATAACATCCTTGAAGGATTCCTAGCTGGTCGTGACTGAAAATAATGAGGTTTCCTCTGTTTCCTTTTGCTCACATAAAGTTTCCCACCAATCTTTGACATGGGGAACGACTTCGAGGAGTGCAAAAGTAATCTTTTCTCTATTCGAAAAGTTATGGACAGAAAAATACCCTTCTAGTAGATTCAACCACTTGTCTACAACATCTGCATCTATCTGACCTTTAAATATAGGAATATCGAAGTGTATTTGTACCTTTAAGGGGGCAGTGCCTCTGTTTGAAGAAGATGTGTCGCCTGTTGGTAGCCGCCGAAGGATTTGCGTGAAACTATCCATCATCTTGTTCCTCTGTTGCATGAGGGCTTCCTCAATCAATAGTTTGAAAGGATATCATGTCCCATCATCTTTCTCTTCTCCTACCATGAGAGGTCTCTTGGTCATGTGAGAGCTTCTTTCCTCAAGAGAAACAAGCTCAAGACCCAACTCTTTATACTCTTACCTTGTTGGGGACATGCATTAAGACGACAAGGAGCAGACAGATCTGATACCATTGATTCATATTTTATGATCAAAATGAAATGAATACAGATTATTAACAGGTGCTTAACAAAAAATAACAAAGATACAATAAAACAGGTTTTCTATTTAATAACGAAATAAGATGAAACTGTAAAATGCAATGGAAACAAGCTTGTTGGAATGGTGGTGGCTTATCTCTGAGAAGAGATGTGACGGATGCACACACTCACAAGAAGAAGATTACAATGAGACTCTGAAGGCCTTTTTACAATAAAAAATAATGCCAAAAACCCTAGACATCCAAAAACCTAACCCTAGGAGATGAAGCACCAAAAGTCATGTGGGCACTGTTTGGGTAAGTTAGTACATCAACTTCCCGGGGTCGTAACGTTTGCATACGATCTCCGTTTTAGGCTTGTGATAGCCTGTTGTAAAGGTATAGTAGAGGATATTCATTTTGGGGGCTCAATAATGCATTTAATTATCATTGAGGAGCTCAATCCCGAAAAACCTTCATTTAGGCCATCAAAATGGCCCTGAAAGTTAAAACTGCTAAAAATAGTAAATTGCCAAAATTGTCAGAAAACTATTTTGAGCCAGTTGGAAAAGGTGGGTGGCCACCGATATCCATCTAGACCACTCAAACCATGAGGAGTTATGTGATGTTTAACATACCACCAGAAATGGCATGACATGTAATATCCATATATAATAGTCTTACCTACAAATATATCAAAACTCATACCATTATCCATCAAACAAACTTGGGTCCATTACCCAAACCTGAGTTCTCCAACATCTCATGGCCATAACTCTCTAACTGTGAGGATTTATGTGACGTTCCTCATGCCACCGGAAATGGAATGACATGTACTATGCATACAAAATAGTATTATCTTCAAATATATTAAAACTCATACCATTATACATGAAACAACCTTAGGTATATTACCCAAACCTTTGTGCTACTGGAATTCGCTACCGAAATTTATTCAAGGGTTGACATCAATGAAAAGAAACCTTAATAAACAAAATCCCCCTTTGGAATTGATGACAACACTCTGATGCAATACTGAAATCATTTCATGCAATACTGAAGTCATATCACTCATGCTCCCCCTGGAACCATGCCTCTATCCTTTGCATCTCTCTGACCATTGTTCCCCCTAGAACCATGCCTCTGTCCTATGCATCTGATAAATCTCTCCCCCTTTTTCATCAATGGACAATGCAAATTTTCATCCGGGGTTGCTCCCCCTAACTGAAATATCCTCTTTATGGTTCTTCCTCATGTACATCTAAGACATATAAGATAAGAATTCAAAAACATTCATTTTGGAGTAGAAATAACTCCGAGTCTCTGGAGAATATACTCAAAGGCTTCCCATGGAAGTGATTTTGTAGAGATGTATTCCATTTGTTCTTTTGTGCCCACAAACTCAACTTTGATGTTCTTTTCTACAACCTGTTCCCGTAGAAAGTGATACTTGATTAGAATGTGCTTCGTCTTGGAGTGCATCACCAGGTTCTTTGAGATATGGATGGCGCTTGTATTATCACAATAGACTAGAATGGGATCATCATACTCAACCTGTATATCTGTCAAAGTTTGTTTCATCCAAAGAACCTGTGTACAACATGTTGTTACTGCAATATACTCTGCCTCGGCTGTAGATAGAGATACTGATGATTGTTTCTTTCTTAGCCATGATACTGAACATTCACACAAGTAGAACGCTTCTCCACTAGTGCTTCATCGGTCATCAATACAACCTTCCCAATTTTCATATGTGTAGGCAATCATAGATATATCCTTTCCTTTTGGATACCATAATCCAAACTCTTTTGTTCCTTTGAGATATCTAAAAATCCTCTTCACTACTATCACATGTGATTCCTTTGGTGTTACTTGAAATCGTGCCACCTGTCCAACTTCCTGCATTACATCTGGTCTGGATGCTATCACATATAGTAGGATACCAATCATTAACCTGTATTGCCTCTAATATGTAGGCTTTGAATCGTCATCTTTGTATAACTTGCAACTAGTTTGCATGGGAGTGTTAACTGGTTTCCAATCTTCCATTTCGAAACTCTTTAGCATTTCTTTGATATACTTGGTTTGAGAAATAAAAATTCCTTGGTTGCTTTGATGTATCTGAAGTCTCAGAAAGAAGGATGGTTTTCCAAGTAATGACATTTCAAATTCATTCTGCATATCTTTTGCATATTTTTGGCTTAACCTGTCATCATCACTACCAAAAATAATATCATCAACATAAAATTCAATTAATAAAATGCTATCTTGACTTACCTTGATGTAGAGGTTGTTGTATGAACTTCCTTTTCTAAACCCTGCCTACTATATATATTTATCCAGTCTAGATTACCATGCTCTAGGAGCCTTTTTTAGACCATACAAGGCCTTCTTTAATTTACAGACATAATATGAATTTTTTGACAACTAAAATCTTTCTGGTTGTTCAATGTAGACTTCTTATTCAAGTTCCCCATTCAGAAAATATGATTTTACATCCATCTAATACACTTTAATATTTTTTGAGCATGCATAAGCTAAAAACAATTGGATTGCTTCCACTCTGGCAACTGGGGCAAATGTCTCTTCAAAGTCGATTTCTTCAACCTGTGCATATCCTTTACATACCAATCTAGATTTGTTCATTGTAACCTGTCCATCTTCATTCAATTTATTTCTGTATACCCACTTTGTGCCAATCACAATCTTATCCTTTGGTCTTGGAACCAATTCCCAAGTGTCATTTTTCTCTATTTGATCCAATTCTTCATCCATGGCCTTGTTCCAAAATTCATCCTTGCTGGCCTCTTCAAAATAGGTTGGTTGAATCGTATATGTGAGTGCTAGGTGTGTTTGTTCTGGTGAACATATTCTTCTTCTAGTCTCAACTCTCGTGTCTCTATTTCCAATAATCTGATCTGAAGGATGATTCTTCTGTACTTGTCTGTGTAATGTTCCCAAGCCATTTTGTTTTCACTTGGAACACTAATAGACCACTGATTTACTTGTTTGTGTGTGTGTTTTTGCAGGTTGGCCTCTCAAGTTTCAACCTTAATGTTGTATTTAGTTATTAATCATAGATCTAAAGATATACTTAATGGAAATACAAGATTTAACTAGTACATGAGATATGGAACCAATAACATATATCTGACCTTTATTATTATGAAAAGAAAGAACCTGATACAAAATGGATGCAGATATGGAATAACATCAAATGGATCCAATAGATAATAGATAGGCTTCTACAAAATTCTCAGGGTGAGAAATGCAAGCCTCCAAAGGCAGGATATATAATGAAGAACAATGCAGAAAGAATCAAGGTCAAGTCCAAACCGCCCTGCATGATGACATGTCCTTTTGTAGAACCAAGAAGACCATTGTTTCATCCCAACTGAAGGAGACCTCCAAACAACACCAAAATCCACAAAAATATAGATTGGGGCTTGTAGAATCCCTCCCCGAAGTATCAAGTCAAGATGCCAATATCTTCCCCTCCAAATGGCTGAAACCCTAATCAAGGTTGCACCCTCCTAAAGACTGTCAAGCTCAAGATTTTGACCCTGATAGAGGAAGCCTCCAAATACACTAAAAATATCTAGAAAGATAGATCAGGCCACCACAAGACACTAGGAGAAGTCTCAGGGTCATATATGAGGTGTAACACCTCCAAACTAAGCAGATATGAATCACAGTTTCACCCTCCTCTCAAAAATGTCCCAAAGCTCCAAATAATAATATAGCAAGAGCAACCCTCACAAAATACTCCAAATCTGATGAACAAGGCCCTGCAAGTAATACCCAGGTGCTATAATGTCAATAGACCCTGCCAATAAGCTGGATTGAACTCCTTTCCAAGAAATGATGTGCCCATGTTGAAAAACCCTTAATGGTATGGCCTGTTGCCCTCCTGAATAGATGATGGTACTTGTGAATACTATAGAATAATGTGGGTGGATTGTTTCATCCCCGAGACCAATATTGGAACAAGGGGAGTGGAATCTTTCACCGCTGATGATCCAGGTGGATATCAGTGGCCACCCACCTTTTTCAACTGGCTTAAAACAACTTTTTGGCAATTTTGGCAATTTACTATTTTTAGCAGGTTTTAACTTCCGGTGCCATTTTGAGGGCCTAAATGAAGGTTTTTTGAGATCGAGGTTCTCAATGATATTTAAAGGCATTATTTAGTGCCCAAAACTAATATCCTCGATGATACCTTTCCAACGAGATATCAAATCCCTAAAACGAAGATCGTATGCAAAAGTTACGACCCTGGGAAGTTGATGTACTAACTTACCCAAACGGGGCCCACAGGACTTTTGGCGCTTCATCTCCTAGGGTTAGGTTTTTGGATGTCTAGGACTTTTGGCATTCATTTTTATTGTAAAAAGGCCTTCAGATCCTCATTTTAATCATCTTCTTGCGAATGAGAGTAGCCGTCACATCTCTTCTCAGAGATAAGCTGCCACCATTCTAGCGAGTCTTTCACTCTGTATTTTTACAGTCTCTGCACATTTCTTCCATTAATAGAAATTGTGTATTACTGTATATCTGTGTTTATGGTTGCATCTCTAATAAATTTCTATTATATTATTGAATATATGCGATATCTCTGTGCATTTCTTTCTTATCACCTGTTCATTCTCCCACATTGGATCCTCAATGGGCAAGTCTTTCCACTTGATTTAGTATTCTCTGATGCACCTCCTTCGAAATTTCTTTTCCTGAACCTCCAATATTTCCTCTGGTATTAGTACCAATTTCCCCTCTTCATCTAAAGGTGGAAACACCTCCCTCTTCATCTAAAGGTGGAAACACCTCAAGTGGGGTGATGTGTTGGCCAATGGCCCTCTTCAGGCATGACACATGGAAAACGTTGTGTATCTTGCTACCCTATGGAAGCTCAAGTTTATAAGCCACGACCCCTACCTTCCTATTGATCCTGTAGGACCCAAAGAATTGGGGTTGGAGCTTTTCTGCTCCACTCATTTTATAGAATCTTTTCTGTACAGTTGGAGCCTTAGGTAGACCAAGTCACCAAACTCAAAAGTACACTCTACCTGGTGTTTGTCTCCTTGGACCTTCTTCTTATTTTGTTCCCTTTGTATATGATCCTTCAATTCCATGAGTATATCCTAACTCTACTGCACCCAATCATGTACCATCGGAGATCTGTTATCACCAAAGGCAATCTCTACAAAAGAGAGTGGGTCATAACTGTATAAATCCATGAATGGAGTCATGCCTATGGACATGTGATAAGTGGTGTTGTAACAATATTCCCCTAGGTGTAGACACCTAACCCATGCCTTCTACTACCCTGCTACATAATTCCTGAGGTAGCCTTCTACCCATTGTTGACTATTTTGGTCTTCCCATCAGTCCGAGGATGATAACTAGTGCTAGGGGTCAAGGCCGTACCAACCATCCTGAATAAATCCTGCCAAAAGGTGCTCATAAATTGGCTATCCCTGTCACTAACAATGGTTTTGGGTATACCATGTAGTCTGAAGATCTCTCTAAAGAATAATTCATCCACCTGTGCTGCAGTGAAGTCTGTAGAAATTGAGAATAAGTGTGAAAATTTGGGCAACCTGTCCACCACTATGAAAATACCATCCTTAGCTTTTGCCCTTGGCAATCCTTTGATGAAGTCCATGGACATGCTCTCCCATTTGTTCTCCAAGATGGGTAGGGGTTGTAGCAGTCCTAATGGATGTGTGTGCTCATCCTTATTTTCCTAGCAAGTAGTACACTCATTGATGTGACTCATCACATATTCTTTGAGGCCCTTCCATGGGAACATTTCCCTTACCCGCCTGTATGTTTTTCCAATACCTTGGTTCCCTAACACTGGTGAATTATGACATGCATGTAGTATCTTGGCCTTGAAGGTTGACTTAGAGACTAAGAATATTCGACCCTTGTAGTACATGATGTCATCTATGAACCTAAAGTTGTCATCCTATATTTTCTTATCCATCAACTAACAAGCAAACTGATTTTTGGAATATTCCACCAAGTGGTGGGCTTCCAGTCAATTGATACATATGTCATGGCATGAAATGATGGTCTCCTGGGTAATACATTTGCAACTATGTTTTTCTTCAGCTTGGCAAATTCAATGTCAAATTCATAGGTCTATATCCTGCTAACCCACTTCTGTTGTCTCTCATTCAAGTCCTTCTATTCCAAGAAGTACTTATTGCTGTTGTGATTTGATCTCAACACAAATCTTGCTCCCACCAAGTATTTTTTGAATTTGGCCAAGGAATGCATGATGGCCAACATTTATTTATCATAGATAGTGTAAAAAAGCTTAGGGCCTCTCAAATTTCGTCTCTCAAAGAAAAGGGGATGCCTATTTTGCATCAGTATGGCCCCAATACCCTCTCTAGATGCGTCACACTCCAATATGAAGGGTTGGCTGAAATCCAGTAAGGCTAAAACTAGTCATGTGCTCATTACGTTTTTCATATTGTCAAAAATAAATTGTGCCTGGTCACTCCATCTAAAATCCCCTTTCTTGGTCAAATTGGTCAAACATGCACAAAGTTGTGAGAACCCTTTGACAAACTTCCTGTAATAAGTGAAAATGCTGAGAAATCCCCTCAAATCTGTAATAATTTTAGGTGTGGGCCACTCAACTATCGCTTGGATCTTCTCCTGATGTACCTATACCCCTTTAACTCCAATGATGTGTCCTAAGTAGAGGACCTCAGTCATCCCAAATTCACATTTGGACTCCTTGGCATACAAGGATTGGCCCTCAATGATAGTTAAGATCTATTACACATGCTGAAGATGTTCCTCCCAAGTCTTGCTATAGATTAGAAAGTCATAAAAAAACACAAGAAGATGCTTCCTCAACTGCTTGTTGAAGATGTGGTTCATACATGACTGAAATGTGGCGGGTGCATTGGTCAGTCCAAATGGCATCACTAAGAATTCATAGTGGTCGTAGTGACACCTGAAGGAAGTCTTGGGGATTTCCTCCTCCCTCATTTTTATTTGATGGTATCTAGAGCGCAAGTCAATCTTTGTGAAGTAAACAACCCCATGGATCTCATCCAATAGCTCATAAATCCTCAGAATGGGATACATGTTTTTAATAGTTTTCTTGTTTAGTGCCTTGAAGTCAAAGCACATGCATATGGTTCCATCCTTCTTCTTGACTAGTACCACTGAAGAGGAGAAAGGGTTGGAACTTGGTCTGATGTGACTCATATCTAAGATTTATTTGATGGCCTTCTCTATCTCGTCCTTGTACTTATTTGGGTGTCTATAAGGCGTGGTGATGACTGGTTTTTCCCCCTCTTCCAACTCAATGATATGCTCAAATCCTCTATCTGGTGGCACACTTGGTGGAATGTGTCCAAACATATTACTGTGTTTGTCAATGATCCTCTGGATCTATGGTGCATAGTGAACCTTCCCCTTTTTGTCCACACGTGTAGAAATCTTGCACTCAACAACATATACAATCTCCTCTCTCCTGAATATGGCCTCCATACACTTGGCCATGAATACCCTAGTTGTGTTTCCTGACATGCCTCTAAGGACTACCTTTCTTCCACTCTCCTTTATGAAAGGCATCTCCATGGTCTTGTAGTTGGTGGTGATAGGCCCCAACGTATTGAACCAATGTACTCCAAGGATTATATTTGTGTCAGGGAGGTCCATCACATAAACGTCCTATACTAAATCATGCCTACCCAGTGTAAGCTTCATCTCTGGAATGTACATGTTACAAGGCATGGTACTTCCTCCTGCTACCTCCACCTTGAATCCTTCAAACTCAACTGTGGGTATATTCTTCCTCTGTAGCAATGTTGAGTCAATGAAGTTGTGAGAAGCACCCCCATGAATGAGCACTGACACCTTTTTCCCCTACAATACTCCTCTCATCCTGAAGGCATTGTACTTGGGTACCCCATTGATGGATGGAAATGTATCCCTCTCGTCTATTGCACTGTCGTGACCTATATCTTCCTCTTCTGTAGTTTCAGGGGTGTCTGCCTCCATGTTTCTGGATGTGGCTGAAATCCTCCTCCTCTTCATTATCAGATGTCACCTCAATGTAATGAACCTAGCCACGACCCATACACTTGTGTGATGGATTCCACAACTCTTTGCATGTGTAGCATATATGTTTTATTCTAAGTTTTGTTCTCGTGTTCTCATCCATCCTACCTCTTCCCCTTTCAAACACCCTTGGGTTTCTTCCTCCTAGAGTCAGTGGAGGTCTTTGGTCTCTCTCTCCAGTGTTTAGAGGTGGTCTAGGCACAAATTTTAGTTTTTCATCTGGGCCTAGATCTCTCTTCCTCAAGATAGCATCCTGCAAGTTGGTAGGATTAAAAGCCTTAACCCAACCCTTCAAGGGTTACATAAAACCCTCGGTGAAGAGAATCATGAGTCTAGACTGTGACACATCCTGTACCATGACTGCTAGCCTCTAGAACTCCTCAATATACACCTTCGGTGCTCCTATATATCTGATTTGTGTGATTTCCCTGAACTGTAGCTCTGGATCCCCCTCATCAAACCTGTCAATGAGCCTCTGAGTAAACTCTTTGTATGCCACTATCCTATTGTGGCCAAGTGTGGTCAACCCATGGTACCACCAATCATGAGATTTTCCATCCAAGTACATGGTGGGAAACTTGATGGAATCCATCTCCCTCATAGGGTTAAGCCGTAGGTAAGTGTCTATATTTTGTACCCACGCTTGTGCAGTCATCTTGGCCAAACCATCAAAGTAGGGGATATCCATCTTCCCAGCCCTGTGCTCAAGCTCATAATTGTTTATGCTGTACGACCTGGGATTTCTTTTGAATTTTAATCCACAGAACTGATCTAGCGTGATCTGCCTCTGAACTGGTATTCTTAATGAGTTGTACTCCCTGTCATATTGATCAAACTGATCCTCAAACTCATCTGGTTGGTTGGCATGTGTGGGTTCATCTGTAAATGAGGGTAAGTATGGTCTAGGAGTGGTCCTACTACCTGTTTGTCCCTGTGGTTCTCCTCCTCCATGTCTTCCCTCAAAATGATGATAGGGAATATGTTCCTGCTGATATCTGTTCCCTCCATGAGATCCACTAGTTTCCTTGTTGGCATAAAATTCTAGTCCTTTCCCCTTATGAGTCATCTCCAACAAGATTTGTGCTATATTTTTTTTCTTGTCATCTACCTTCCTCAAGGTCGTTGATATTTTGGCATGTCCCCTATGGTTTTCCTCTTGGATCTCCTGTAAGTGTGTGATCAGTGTACTCTTTGTCTGGAGTATGGATTTACGTAGTTCCTGTGTCAAGGTTGCAAAGCCCTGTGGCTCATTGTCCTCACCCAAACCTTCAATATCGGCCTCTGCCTCACCTGTTTGTTTCCTCCTTCTTCCCATATAAATTCCATTGAACTTTTTCATGCACTAATCCTCACAGGATGGGAGGATCAGAGCTCTGATACCACTATAATGTTCCCAAGCCAATGTTTTTTGGTTGGAACACTAATTGACCACTGATTTACTTGTTTGTTTGTGTGTGTTTGTAGGTTGGCCTCTCAAGTTTCAACCATAATGTTATATTCAGTTATTAATCATAGATTTGAAGATATACTCAATGGAAATACAATATTTAACCAGTACATGAGATATGGAAGCAATAACATAGACATGACCTTTATTATTATGAAAAGAAAGAACTTGATACAAAATGGATGTAGATCTGGAATAAAATCAGATGGATCCAATAGATAATAGATAGATTGGTACAAAATGCTTCGGGTGAGAAATGCAAGCCTCCAAACAATGTATATACAATGAAGAACAATGTAGGAAGAATCAGGGTCAGTTCCAAGCCCCCCTGGTTGATGGCACGTCGTGTTGTAGAACCAAGAATACCACTGTTTCGACCCAACTAAAGGAGACCTCCAAAAAAAACAAACTCCATAGAAATATAGATAGGGGCCTGTAGAATCCCTCCCTGAAGTATCAAGTCAAGATGACAATATCTTCCCCTCCAAATGGCTGAAACCCTAATCAAGGTTGCGCCCTCCTGAAGACTGTCAAGATCAATATTTCGGCCCTGATAGAGGAAGCCTCCAAATACACTGAAACTCTCTAGAAATATAGATCTTTCCACCAAAATACACTAGGAGAAGTCTCAGGTCAGATCTGAGGTGTAACACCTCCAAATCGAGAAGACCTGAATCACAGTTTCGCCCTCCTTCTCTCAAAAATGTCCCAAAGCTCCAGATAATAATCTAGCAAGAGTAACCCTCACAAAATACTCCAAATCTGATGAAGAAGGCCCTGAAAGTAATACGCAGGTGCTAGAATGTCAATAGATCCTTCCAATAAGTTGGATCAAACTCCTCTCCAAGAAATGACGTGCCCTTGCTGGAAAACCCTCAATGGTATGACCTGCTACCCTCCTGAATAGATGATGGTACCTGTGAATACTATAGAATGGTGTGGGTGGAGTGTTTCATCCTCGAGACCAAGCTTGGAACAAGGTGAGTGGAATCTTTCACCACTGAGTTGTTCTCTAGGGTTTTGTTGGCAGCCCTACGTGATTTCGTTATTTGAACAACAAATGACACTTTCTGTAGCTTCCTTCACCTCATCTTGTAAATATTATCATTTTGAGACGATTATTGGATTATAAAATATGTTCATTAATTCTTTAAAGCTTGCGTTTTCATTTTTGTTTTCATGTTTGATTCATGAATGAAAGCATGAATCAAACATGTAAACTTGGCTTCATATTATGTTTTCTATACAAAGCATTATTTTTAAAGGGTCATTGTGCTTATATCCATTCTATATCTAACACTTGAATGACTTACCTTTTGAATGTTTTGAATATTGATATGATTTCTATATATTTAGTTGGTTTTCATTTGAATTATGAACATTTGTGTGTTAATTTATTTAAACCCTTTGCAAAAACTATGGTCATGCTAGTCATGAGAATTAGTGCGCAAATATTGTACCATGTATTTAATCCACCTTGCTGGCACATAGAACTAATAATAATTTTCATTACGGGTTATAGGTTTTCATGCTCTGTACGCAAGGTTTTTATTACCAGGTATGGTTGAGCATCAAGACTGAACCCTCAATGTTCATACTATGATTGCACAGAGGCTTTGTTTTGTTTGTTTCCATTTTATCCATTCGGATTGGTTTCTTTTATTCCTACCATCCAAACCTAGAACGTTTTTGAGCCACCCCTATTACAGCCCAGTCATATTTGTAATGGCTGTCTTCATCAAAAGGTTTAATATTTAAGAGGTCAGGGCTAGGATGCCTTCATCAAAAGGTTCGAAGGTTATAACCTCCATGTGGCTAAGGAATTTGCGTAGAACTTGAATGGGTGTAGGATGAAAATTTGAGATACCCAGTTAGAGGTCACTGAGGAGTTCGTGAGTGAAGCCACATGACTTCCATCCACTGGCGAGAAGTGGTTCAAAAACTCAAAGATACAAGAAGTGCCATGGAGCCTCTTCATGAATGGTCTACTATTGATCCTCAAATAGTTTGTAGCCTATGAGGGTCATTATGGTCTAGTTTTTCTCTATCATATACGACTGCTTATGCATTTCATAGGTTTTCAATTAAATGTGCCCTTTTATCTGTTGAGAATATTGTACAAAATGTCTAAAAGGAATAAGAGACAGAGCCTTGAATCTATTATCTTTCACCACGACTTAATTAAAATTTTGTTGATTCACCATTTGACAACCCTGGGCGATTGTTGGGATGGATTTTTAACAAGAAATGGATTTTCTACAACCATTCCTGTAGAAACCCCTATTTCGGGTGAACCACTGATAAGAAAACAGTTTGACATTTCAAGTAATGAGCCAGACTCTCCAAGTAGAAACCCTTGAGACGAGGAAATTTGTATTCAATCTACACATGAGCTACATGCTATTGGTTCCGAGTTGAGTGAAACCCCTATGCATGAATTAGATGTTTTCCATAATGCCACTGTAAAACCCGATATAAAAAAATCTTGCAATCAGACAAAAGAAAAACACATGGCTCTAGGGTTTTAGAACAAAAGAGTTGGTTGCCTTATTTCGAGAAATTTAAGGAATCAAACTAAACCTCATTCGAGATCGGTCGACCCAATCAAGGTCAATGAGGTCTCAAATCCCGAAATTGAAGATTTCTTAGCTGAAGAAGATCCAGATTGTCAAAGATCTAATCCTGCTCAACTATATGACTTTGTTAATAGTCTTCCATCATGTCTCGAGGGTAAATATGGGTTTACTGGTATTAGGCTTGGTCAAGGGCACGTAACATGTAGTATTGATACAACCAAACTTGATTCTACACTTCACCAACATATCGTCCCTCATGTGCAATGTGAGGTTTTCCTACATTGGATTGAACGATACTATACTGATATTCCCATCCTCCAAGATCGGATTAAAACACTCACATCTCACAGTGAATTACTGAGAAAATAAAATCTTGACCTGAGAGAAAACGCAAAGAGACAAGCTAAACGCCTTAAGAAGACAGGAAACATTGTGATAAAAAACACAGACAATGTTAATGCCATAATCAATTCCAAGCTACTCTGATCCATGTTTAGTCGTTGGTTAAAATGGTAAAATGGTTTTTCCCTCTGATTACATTCATATTATCTTTTTGAATCAAATCAATTTAAAATTAGATTTCGTTTGTTGAGATAAGACTAGCTACATAATCTTTCGATTCTGTAGCCAAATCATTTTTAAATAAAAATTAGTAATTAGTTGTTAATAACTTATCTAACTTGTTCTTGTTTCATTTTCAGGAAGTGGTAGATGTTGACGCTGATTTTATGAGGTGGGACATGTTGATTAGTATTTCTTTCCCGTTTATTTTGCAAAAAAGAAAAAACTTTTATTAATTTTTGAAAAGAAACAACTGAGTTATGAGTGGCTGTAAGCCCTCCATTTTTTTAATATTTTGATCTCATGAGATCTTATCCTATCCTAGGATATAGGAATATGAGATTTCAAAAACACTTTAAATACTCTACATTTTGTAAGTGAAAGGCATCTTGGCATGGAACCAATGATGGATGAATGATTTTCAGAACTTAATGGAACAACGTATAGCATTTCAGCTTTAGACCACTGTGAATGTTGTTTCATTGATGTTTTGTTTTCTCTTATCTTGGGATATTAATGTGTTGTATATCTTTAGTCTCAATGACATGTTATGTTCTATGATATTCATGCTATAGATGTCGTTCATGATTTTTTGTTCCATATGTTGTGACTGTGATCATCGTATCAATTTTAATATCAGGATTTTTCTTTGATGTTTAATTGATGGATAAAATGAATGTGTTACATAAATATTTATCTGACTATAATCATTCACAATTATAATATCACAAAATTAATATGTGTTCCCTATTCTGTTCTTAAATCTCGGCTGCCAATACATTCTTTGAATTTATTCAGGAAAATTTCAGTATAAGCCTACGGCAGATTTCTTTCATAGGCAGGGCAGCTGGATGCTCTTAGTTCGTACAGAAGAACAGATACATTTAATGAATTAATAACAGGTTAGCTTCACTTGCTTCTGATTTCTGTCATTTTATGTATTAGTGAAACGGGAGAGTTTCAAATTGTCTTTGACCATCTGTGCGTCTTTGTTTCACAACTTAGTTAATTCAAGTTTTATATGATTTATAATTAGAAAACAGAAAATATAAAAATGTTCTTTCTTTATCTGCTCTGTCTTTATAAAATTATTTAAAGAATTCAAAGATGTTTTTGCCTATACATATGATGACTTAAAAACATTCGATCATAATATAATACAACATCTCATCCCCATGAAGCCACAAAATCAGCCTTTTCAACAAAAGTTAAGAAAGATGCACCCCAAATTGGAACCCACTGTCAAGAAAGAACTGAATAAATTACTAAATGCAAAGATAATTTTCCCAGTGAGACACACACAATGGGTGTTTAATCTAGTTCCTGTAATGAAGAAGAGTGGTGAAATTTGAATCTGTGTCGACTTTCATAACTTAAACTAAGCCTCTGATAAAGATAATTATCTCGTTCCTCCAATGGAACAAAGTCTCCAACAAGTGTCTTGTTCCTAAAGACTATATTTATTAGATGGTTTTTCAGGATACAACCAAGTCCTCTTGTCTCGCTCAGATTAGCTCAAAACCACTTTTCGTACCCCATGTGGTACTTTTGGCTACAGGAATATGCCTTTTGGGATTGTAAACATTGGGGCCACTTTCCAAAGAGAAATGGACATTGATTTTCGTGGTCTCATAAATCAATCAGTAGTGGTCTATCTTGATGATGTTACCATTTTTTCTAAAAACAAGAAAGATCACTTGTCTCACCTTAGGGTTGTCCTAGAATGATGTCACAAGTATGACATATCTCTCAACCCTAAGAAATCAGTCTTTACGGTAGAAAAAGTTAAACTACTTGGGTTCATAGTGTCCAATGACAAAATTATCATCGATCCCAAAAGAACCCAAGCTATTTCCAAACTTCCCCCTCCCTCCTACAAAAACTCCATGCAATCCTTTTTAGGCCAGATTAATTTCGTCAGAAGATTTGTCCCAAGTTTCTCAGAAATGGTAAGACCCTTACAAAATTTAATTAAAAAGGATATTCAATATCGTTGGGGACCCCAATAAACTCAAGATTTTGATTCTATTAAAAAGGAAATAATAGAAGCTCCTTCCTTGAGTCTTGATTTCTCTTGGGATTTCACTCTTTACACCTTCGCCTCTGACCAATATTATGTTGTTGTGTTAACACAAAAAAATGTTGAAAGAAATGAAATAACCATTGCCTTCGTGAGATCATCTTTCAAAGGAGATGAACTAAATTATCCAGCTATAGATCAATAGGCGTATGCTAGTTTTAAAGTAGTGAAACACTTCCGGTCATATCTGCTGAAATCCAGAACTAAAGTCATCGTTCCTTACCTTGCTATGAGAAACTTGTTAGTACAAAAAGAATTGGGTGAAAAATGGGCAAATTAGATGACGTTTTTACAAGAGTATGACCTTGAAATAACTCCTACACAAATTGTTATTGGTCAAGGCCTATGTAAAATAGTGGCTGATTCGGTTGAAGAAAAGGAAAATCAAATTAACATCTTGATTGTAAATCAACACAACAAGAAACAAATCAACTGTACACAAGTTGTTGTTAATTCTTGGTATCATGATATTAAATTTTATTTGACACATGGAACTTCTCCTCACCATCTTGATCCTAGAAATAGAAGAGTACTCAGGTTAAAATATGCATCTTTTCAGTTCATAAAAGATGTGTTGTTTCGAAAGAATTTCGATAGTGTTCTTATGTGTTGTTTGGAAAAAGACGAAGCAGAGAAAGTGTTATCTGAAATAAATATAGGTGAAGCTGGTGGACACTTCGGTGGAGACACCACTGCTCACAAATTGTTAAGAGTTGGGTACTATTGGCCCAGGTTGTTTAAATATGCCCGCACTCTATGCCATAAATGTATAATCTGCCAAAAGGTTGTTGGACGGGTGAAAAAGGTAGCATTCCCTTTCCAGCTCGTTGCTATAGATTCACCTTTTCAGCAGTGGGGTCTTGACATCATAGGACCAATTAATCATTCTTCTTCACAACAGCACAAATATATTATTACAACAATGGATTATTTTACTAGATGGTTCAAAGATGCACCTCTGAAAGTGGTAAACACGAACCAGGTAGTATCTTTCCCTAATTCGAATATCATTACTAGATTCGACATTCTCAAATGTTTAGTATTTGATAATGCATCTTATTTCTCATCCCTGGATATGAATGTGTTCACTTTATAAAAAGGGATTAAATTAAAATATTCTGCTAGCTACTACCCCCAAGGAAATGGTCTAGCAAAATCAACAAAGAAAAATTTAATTAAGATTATCAAGAGGACAGTTTATGAAAACCACAAGAACTGGCACAACACACTATTTAATGCACTATGGGCTGATAGAGTAACACTATTGGCACAGGGGCAGACCCAGGGTTCAACGCTCAAGAGCGCACCGACAAAACCCTAACTACCATCCCTTTTGGAAACACCCGCGAAGTAGATGAAGTATCACCTGAGGTAGGGGCAGGGGTGGTTGTAGGACTCAAATGTATGCAACATTAGCTGGGACACAGATATGTGATTATCTTTCTTATAGTGCACTTAGCATCAGTTATTTCCTAACATGCATTCATTAATACACTTCGCAGAAAGAACAGAGCATCATAGTACTTACTCATATCTAGCACTTAGCAATGATGAGCAGGTTATACTCAATAGATTAATCACTTAGCATATTATGTATCACATCTAGCATGCATTCATATCTCATAAGCACAAAGCATCAAAAAATCTATCTAAACATATTAGAGCACTTAACAAGAGAGAGACAAACACATCAACACAATACATAGAGTTATTGTGGTTCACCCCCACCCTGGGGCTACGTCCACAAAGTCTTCATTATATTGTCTTGGTCAAGCAATTATAGCATAGAGCTTCAATGACCCTTACCCCACACAGGACAAGAGATCTATGCAGCTCGCTAGATCCTCTTTCCCCAGGTAGATCCAAACACTAAGCCTTCTCACACTCTGTGCACTCAGCATGATTACAGCATGCACAGAGCTCTTACAGTCACACAGACTTCTGATCACATAGATCCAACTTACGCACTAAGCCAGTGACTAGGCAGGGCCTATACCTCTATTTATACATAGAAAAAGGCCTAAACAAAGGCCGACATCCCTTTCCCGTTACAATATTCCCCCCAAAAAACAAAAAGGTTCCACAAAAGGTGGCGAGATCCCGTGATCTCCGCTTTGCTATGCACTTTGTCTTAGAAAGGCAGTCAAAGTACCAAACGATCAACTATGACCAAGTATTCCTCAAAACTTGGTCGAGGGCCAACAGACACCCAAAACCTCTATTGGTAATTCTCCTTTATTTCTTTTTTTACGGGAGAGAAGTAATCCTGCCTCCTCATGTTTTACTCCCATCTCTGCAATTATCGCAGAAAGTTCAAGAAGAGGTTTTCCCTCCTCTGGAAAGTTGAATCAATGCTTTATTAAAACTGGAGGAAGTAAGAGCATAAGCAAAGAAGAAGTTGGATCAACATCAACAAATTGTGAAAAAATGATTTGATTCAAACTCTTCTTCAGATAGTAACTTCGAGGTAGGAGACCTGGTTCTCAAATGGGATAAACCCCACGAGTGAAAAGGGGAACACACCAAGTTCCAGAATCTTTGGTTGGGACCGTTTGTAATCTCTAAAAAACTAGGTCCCAGCTCTTTCTGTCTACACAATTTGGAGGGACAGCCAGAAAATTTTCCAGTGAATGGCCAAGCTCTCAAAAGGTATTTTTCTCGATGATTCTAGATCCACCTCTGTACATATTTTTCTTTCTTTTTTTTAATTTTATTTTTGTTTTTTGATTTTGGTTCTTTTGATTTTGTTTGTTTTCACTGTTTTCTGAATAAATTTATGTCTGTGTCACCATCTAGTTCATGAAAGGAAACCAAAATGTCTCATCATAAAAAAACATTCAAGGTCATTTCAAAGTATCAGTGTTGTAAATTGCTGAAACTCAGACTAGCTAAAGAAACTTCCTATTCAGAATAGTCTTCCTGGTCTCACTTTATAATCATGAGAAGATACGTTTATCATTAAAGATCTTTACATTGTCCCTTTTTTTAAAGAAAACAACTCAAGTATGCCTCCCTATCCTTGAAGAGTTATTCTTATCGAAAAACTAAATTCAAATCATGATGAAGGTCATCAAGTGAAAAATTAAGTTGGAAAATATCAAGTGTTTCAGAATCTGAAATTTTCAGCATCACCCCTCTCTTCTGAAGATCATAAAATTTATGTCAAATTGTAAGTAACTTATAGAGAGATGTGGGAAGTGTCTGTAAACCTACTAAGATACTGAACAGGTCTATAGGTAGCGGGTAAATTCAGGCATGATACCAAGACAACTTCGTCGGGGTACTGAACAGGCCTGCTCGCAGTGAAGCAATGTCGGGTTCAAGAAAATTATCAGGTATAAATTTTGATAGTAATCGTAAAATGTCCTTCATCCTGAATTGATAATTATTGGACAGGATAGAGGTGTTAGAGTGGGTTAATTGACATCCCTGCTGAGGCTATGGTCTCTTGCTGGCAGCAACGGCCTTGTCAAGAGTATCAGGGTCATTTGCCTAAATATCGTCTCTCTCGTAATTAAAACTTGTCACCAGATTACATTTGGATAGAAAGACATCTAACACTAGAATGTGTGATGTTTTCGAGTTTGATTGGGATTCTTGACTTTCTATCAATTGTTCTTTAATTTTCAAACCATTCTGATCCATCCTAACATAAATTTTGTGGTGATGTAGAGATAACTGCTTCGCCCAGTAAGTCGCCACTATTGACAAACCTACACGATTTCGTTATTTGAACAACAAATGACACTTTCTGTAGCTGCCTTCACCTCATCTTGTAAATACTATCGTTTTGAGATGATTACTGGATTATAAAAGATGTTCATTAATTCTTTAAATTTTGCATTTTCGTTTTTGTTTTCATGTTTGATTCATGACTGAAAGCATGAATCAAACATGAAAACTTGGCTTCATATTATGTTTTCTATACAAAGAATTATTTTTAAATGGCCATTCTACTTATATCCATTCTATATCTAACACTTGAATGACTTACCTTTTGAATGTTTTGAATATTGATATGATTTATATATATTTAGTTGGTTTGCATTTGAATTATGAACATTTTTGTGTTAATTTATTTAAACCCTTTGCAAAAACTATGGTCGTGTTGGTCATGAGAATTAATGCACAAATATCGTACCCTGTACTTAATCCACCTTGCTAGCACAGAGAACTAATAATTCTTTTCATTATGGGTTATAGGTTTTCATGCTCTATACGTAAGGTTTTTATTACCAGGTATGGTCGAGAATCAAGATCGAACCCTCAATGTTCATATTATGATTGCATAGAGGCTTCGTTTTGTTTGTTTCCATTTTATCCATTCAGATTGGTTTCTTTTATTCATACCATACAAACCTGGAATAGTTTCGAGCCACCCTTGTTATAGTCCAGTCATATTTGTAATGACCCCGGTTTTTCGATCAGAGCCGAATGGCTGCCAAGCACTGCTCTGTCACGATGATGCAATCGAAGATTTAAGAGGTCAGGTCTGGGATGCCTTCATCAAATGGTTCGAAGGTTATAACCTCCATGTGGCTAAGGAATTTGCACATACCTTCGATGGGTGTAGGGAGAAAATTTGAGATATCCAGTTAGAGGTCACTGAGGAGTTTGTGATTGAATCCACAGGGCTTCCATCCATCGACAAGAAGTGGTTCAAAAACTGAAAGATACAAGAAGTTCCATGGAGCCTCTTCATGACCTCCAAGAAAATCAATTGCTGTGAAAAAGGTATCCCTATTTCTTTAGTTAAAGCTAGATGGCATGGTCTGCTATTGATCCAAAAACAGTTTGTAACCTATGAGGGTCGTTATGGTCTAGTTTTTCTCTATCATATACGACTTCTTATGCATTTCATAGGTTTCCAATTAAATGTGCCCTTCTATCTGTTGAGAAGCTTGTACAAAATGTCTAAAAGGTATAAGAGACAGAGCCTCGACTATAGTATCTTTAACCATGACTTAATTAAAGTGTTGTTGATTCACTGTTTGACAACCCTGGGCGATTGATGGGATGGATTTTTAACAAGTAATGGCTTTGCTACAACCATTCCTGTAGAAACCCTTATTTCGGGTGAACCACTGATAAGAAAACAGTTTGAAATTCCAGGTAATGAGCCAGACACTTTAAGCAGGAACCCTCGAGATGAGGCAATTCCTAGTCAGTCTACAAATGAGCTATAGGTTGTATGTTCTGAGTTGAGTGAAACCCTTATGCACAAATTAGATGCTGGCCATAACGCCACTGTAAAACCCAATATCAAAAAATCTCGCAATTAGACAAAACAAAAATAGATGGCTCTAGGGTTGTAGAACAAAAGAGTTGGTTGCATTATTTCGAGAAATTTAAGGAATCAAACTAAACCTCATTTGAGCTCGATCGACCCAATCGAGGTCAATGAGATCTCAAATATCGAAATTGAAGATTTCTTGGCTGAAGAAGATCCAGATTGTCAAAGATCTGATCCTGCTCAACTGTATGACTTTGTTAATAATCTTCCACCATGTCTCAAGGGTAAAGATGGGTTTACTGGTATTAGGCTTGGTCAAGGGCACATAACAGGTAGTATTGATACAACCAGACTTGATTGTACACTTAGCCAACATATCGTCCCTCTTGTGCAATGTGAGGTTTGCCTACATTGGATTGAACGATACTATAATGATATTCCCATCCTCCAAGCTCGGATTAAAATACTCACAGCCCACAGTGAATTACTGAGAAAATAAAATATTGATCTCAGAGAAAATGCAGAGAGACAAGCTAAATGCCTTAAGAAGACAGACAACATTGTGATAAAAAATGTAGACAGTGTTAATGCCATAATCAATTCTGAGCTACTCTGATCCATGTTTAGTCGTTGGTTAAAATGGTAAAACGGTTTTTCCCTCCTATTACATTCATGTTATCTTTTTGAATCAAATCAGTGTAAAATTAGATTTTGTTTGTTGAGATAACACTGGCTACATAATCTTTCGATTCTGTAGCCAAGTCATTTTTAAATAAAAATTAGTAATTAATTGTTAATAACTTATCTAACTTGTTCCTGTTTCGTTTTCAGGAAGTGGTAGATCTTGACACTGATTTTCTGAGGTGGAACATGTTGATTAGTATTTCTTTCATGTTCATTTTGTAAAAAAGAAAAACTTTTATTAATTTTTGAAAAGAAACAACTCAGTTATGTTGTAGGCCCTCCATTTTTGTAATATTTTGATCTCATGAGATCTTATCCTATCCTAGGAGATAGGAAGATGAGATTTCAAAAACACTTTAAATACTTTGCATTTTATAAGTGAAATGCATCTTGGCCTGGAACCAATGATGGACGAATGAGTTTCAGAACTTAATGGAACAACGTATAACATTTTGGCTTTAGACCACTGTGAATGTTGTTTCTTTGATGTTTTTTTTTCTCTTATCTTGGGATATTAATGTGTTGTATATCTTTAGTCTCAATGACATGTTATGTTCTATGATATTCATGCTATAGATGTCATTCATGATTTGTTGTTCCATATGTTGTGATTGTGATCATCGTATCAATTTTAATATCAGGATTTTTCTTTGATGTTTAATTTATGGATAAAATGAATGTGTTACATAAAGAATTCTCTGACTATAATCACTCACAATTATAATATCACAAAATTAATATGTGTTCCCTATTCTCTTCTTAAATCCCGGTTGCCAGTACATTCTTTGAATTTATTCAGGAAAATTTCAGTATAAGCCTACTGTAGATTTATTTCATAGGCGGGGATGCTGGATGCTCTTGGTTCGTAAAGAAGAACATACACATTTAATGAATTAATAATAGGTTAGCTTCACTTGCTTCTAATTTCTGTCATTTTATGTATTAGTGAAACAAGAGAGTTTCAAATTGGCTTTGACCATCTGTGCATCTTTGTTTCACAACTTAGTTAATTCAAGTTTTATATGATTTATAATTAGAAAACAAAAAATATAAAAATGTGTTTTCTTTATCTACTTCTCAAAAATAATTGTCTTTACATTGATTTTGTAAGTTTCTATTAAAACTTGCAACTTGTAAATTATGTTCATAAGTGATATTTTTATGCTTTCTTTCTCTGCTTAAATACATTTACAATAATTATATTAGAGTATATGTATATATTATAGTTTTAACATTAGTTAGTTTATTCCCTTTCTTTAGTTTAGGACCTTAGATTGGCTAATGGAGCCATTAAACCCGTTAGAATAGGGTACACCAAATGGCTTGGGTTATTTAGACAATCCTGGATCAGACCTATTCTTCCAGTTGATGGCTTGTCAATTTTTCCCATCAACAGGTTTGTATTCTCAAAACCCTAAAAACTGTGTGCTCAAGAGCCCAATAGCCAAATGCAAAATAATCCAAGATGATCTGAGAGGTGCGCCCTAGGCTTTCCTTTATACCTCTTTCTGTTTCTCTGTTAAGTTAAGTTAACCCTTAGGTTTAACTCCTAACTTAACCTCAAGCACTCTATTCCTCTAGTGATTTAATTTTTACCTTTTTCAAGTCAACTTCAAAATATAAGATTGAGTTACCTGACCTTTCCCCATGCTGCATGAGACTATGGTCTAGTGGGAATGACTAGACCACTCAGTCTCTCCAAAGCTCTTCATCAATAGGTGGGGGACATTACAGTCTTCTATGTGTTTTTGGAGTTACTTGTTGAACTTTCTCTTTTGTTTCTATCGGATCCTTTTCATCTTCCCCTTCTTTTTCATCTTGTGTTTCTTCTTCGTAAAGTAATATAATGAATTCTTGTTCTTCCTGAAGCCTATGTGTCGGTTGTTGATTCTGAAATTTGAATCTTCTCGGTGGAGGAGTGTCCCTATAATATTCCTTGTAGATATTCCTACCCCCCTTGATTGTTTCTACAAATATTTTTGGATATGTTTCTTTCTCTGTTGTTTTGGATCTTGATCTTTTTTCCGTCTGATTGTATCCAAGTCCAGACTTTTCATGATGAGATTTTTGACTACGGATAATGTCATCCAAAACTTTTGAAGTGTTCTGCATATTTTTCTTCTGAAGATCCTTTCTTAATGTGATAATATCTGCTTCCAAATTTCTAATGATCTTGTCTTTTTATTCTAGTTGTTCTTTGAGTGCTTCTTCAATTCTTTTGTCTTCTTCTATTTGAACCTTCAAAGTTGTGATCATTTGTTCTAGTTCTTGAGTGTCTTCTTTCTTTTCTAGTTCTTCTTGTAGTTTCTTGTTTTTCTTCTTTTCTCTTCTGATAACTTCTAGGACACACATTAAGTCCTCTCGATAGTCAACTTCTGCTTCTTCAATTTCTTCTTCGACTTCTTCATATTCTTCTTCGGCTTCTTCATATTCTTCTTCGGAGTCTTATTTATCAGAGTGTTCTACCACCATGAATAGAACTCTTTCTGTCTCACTGTCACTAACTTCATCTTCATCTGATGATGAGATGTCTTCTTTGGTGCATAATATTTTCTTGAAAACTTTCTTTGTGGTTCTTTTTCCTTTATATGTTTGTTTTCCTTTTGAGTAACCTTCACCATTTCTCTTTTTCTTATAAGGACATTTGTTAGAAAAATGACCAATACCATCACAATTAAAAAAAATTAAAGGAATCTTACCTCTATACCTACCATCAGTTCCCTTGTTCAGTCTTTTGACAAAGTTGGCCACTTCTTCATCATCTTCCAAGACATCATTGTTGCTGCTATGTTCTTCTTTTTGCCTTCCCTTTTTATTTGACTTTTTGGATTCTTTGAAGTCTTCTTTTTTTATATATGGATTTTCTTGTTCAATTCTCATTTCATATGCTGTGAAGATTCCATGTAATTCATCCATGCTTAATGAGTTTATATCTCATCTTTTTTCTGGTGTTGATATCTTAGGGTTAAATCTCATAGGAAGAGATCTTAATACTTTTTGAATAATTACAGATTCTTTGATTTCTTCTCTCAATCCTATGATTTCATTTACTGTTTCATCAACTCGTAAAAAGTAAGATGCAATATTCTCATATTCCTTCATCTTAAGTTGTTCGAACTGACCTCTGTAAGTTTGAAGCTTTGCTTCTTTGACTTTTGAGTCTCCCTCATAAATATTTTGAATTTTGTCCCAAATCTCTTTATCGGATTTGCAATGTGCAACTTCGATGAATACTATTTCACTAAGACTATTCATAAGTGCATTTTTGGCTTTGGAATTATTCTAACCAAGTTTTGCTTCTTGGTCATTTGTTGGTGGAACCATTGGTGTTGTGTATCCATCTACAATTGATTGCCAAATTTCAAATCCCTGTGTCTATATATATGTTTTCATCCTTATGCTCTAAAATGCATACTTCTTTCCATTGAAGTGTGGTATTCCATTTTAATACAAGTTGTTGCTCTCCATGATCTACCTTTCAGTGGTTAAACTGATTTCTGAAGGAACCTACTCTGATACCAATTGTTGGATTACTGAGAGGGGGGGGGGTGAATCGATAATAGATCAACTTAATCCTTTTTAACCATATAATCCAAGTGTTATATCAATGTAGCATTATCATCAAATAAATGCAGAGTAAATAAACAATGAACAAATGAGAAATCATACACATACACAATACACCATTGTTTTACGTGGAAACCCAAAGAGGGAGAAAACCACATAATGATTTTTCTTATATGTCTTGAAGAATTACATTCATTGGAAGTGCAAACTTACTTTGTTTTCCATTTGCAACTTGAAGGAGGCTCCAACCCCCTATTTTCTCAGGCTAAAACCTGAGGGAATCTCCAACTCCCCTATTCTCTAGCTACTACCAGAAGGAGGATACAACCCCCTATGTTCTCCGACTACAACCGAAAGGTGGCGACAACCACTTGTCCTTGTCCCATCCAATTTCCCTGAAGTAGAAGTAGAATGATGGAACCACCATCACACTCTCACTGTGAGATATAACGATTTAAACCTATACCAATAAACCTAAACCATGCATCAACCATGCATCAATCTGTACCTCAACTTGTAATCAACATGTACCATAAACAAGTGCATCAACCATGCACCAACCTGTACCAAACAACTTGTAATCAACCTGTACCATGAACAAGTGAATCCAACCATGTACTAAGTATGTAGCAATCATGTGTCAACTACTCATCAACTATTACTCATCAATATTTCCCAACATCATCAATTATACACCTCATGTATGTGCCAACTCATCAACTACTTGTCTCAACCATGTACCCAACATGTACCTCAACCAAAAGCCCTCATCAATTTCATCATCCAAATATGATTTGTAAATCTGTAATAGACCCAGTGTATATGATCACATACCTACAAACCTTCATTAACTTTCATAACAAGAGACTTCCATTTTCATCAAATGTTTCTTTAGTCTCACATGAGTAGTTTGGGATTAGTCAACAACCCTAACTTGAAATAATCATAACTATGTACATGTAATGAATAAATATCTGAATATAGTACACAATTTTATTCAATTTATTTTTTGTAATTCCTCCAGGTGTCACTACTTGGAATCTCTTAGAAAAGAATTTATAGCAAAAATGACATACCTTGTTGAATTTTGGCTTATTCTATAGAGTGAACTTGTAGAGCGTTCCCCGCACGGAATATTTGTTGAATCGATCTTAAAATGTTACAAAGAATACTAAAGAGGGTACTCTAACCAAAACATTTGGTTGTAATAAATTTGGATCTTTTATGAAGAAGTTATGATGTTTTTACCCGAAACACATGTTCTAGACTAGTTCCAGGACTAGCCAGAAACCCTATCTTCCACGGAGTGTAACTCCAAAACTACAACGATCCACAAGCTGGAATTTTTACCACATATAACTGGATATGTTTCCTTAATGGAATATCAATTTCATGGTCTGAATCATTCTAGAAAAAAAATTATTGTGAAAATGGTGAGATGACCTGTAAATAACACACCTTAGAAAGCATCATCAAAATAATTTATCCTCCCTTGAATTCCAGCCTTCTTTTTTTCACCTTCCCTATGAAATTCATCTTAGATATCATTTGGTTACCTTATTCACCTATATATATTCAATATGCTCAAGTTTGATGTAAAATGAGAGATCCTTGCCTCTTATTTATACTCTCCAAGTATACTCTTATTTATTTTTCCTTACCTTATTCACTTTGCCCACTTTATTTATTTTTAGGGTTAACTCGCTTCTAATTTCTCTATTAAATTTATTATTTAAATAATTTATTTTGTATTCACTTTGAATTATAGTACACTCATCACTTTACTTTATTATTTACCTTCTAAAATCTCTTAAACCACTTTGACTACTTTGACCTTTTGGGGTTTCTAGATGACATATGAGGGTCCTCCAACTTTGTAAGGCTATAACTCTCAAACCATGAGAAGTTATGTGATGTTCCACATACCACCAGAAATTGAATGACATGTAATATCCAGATTGAATAGTCTTACCTAAAAATAGTCAAAACTAATACCATTTTCCATCAAACAAACTTGGGTCCATTACCCAAACCTGGGTTCTCCAACTTCTCATGGCCATAACTCTCTAACCATGAGGAGTTATGTGATGTTCCACACACCACCGGAAATGGAATGACATGTACTATCCATATAAAATAGTATTACCTTCAAATATATTAAAACTCATACCATTATACATGAAACAACCTTGGGTCCATTACCCAAACCTTTGTGCTACTGGAATTCACTACTGAACTTTCTTCAAGGGTTGACATCAATGAAAACCAACCTTAATAAACATACCTCCCTATGTATACTAAAAAATGGCAAAAATTTGAAGGAAATGCAAGACATGGCATGGCAAGGAAAGGCATGGGAAGGCATGGCATGGAAAGTGAAGGAAAGGAAATGCATGACATGGCATGGAAAGACAAATCATGACATGGAAAGTGAAGGAAATGAAAGGCATGGCATGGAAAGGAAAGGAAAGGAATGGAATGGCATGGCATGGAAAGACAAGGCATGACATGGAATGGCAAGACAAGGCATTACATACCTTTCCTTCAATGCGTGGCATACCTTTCCTTCAAGGCATGGCATAACATGCCAAATATACCATACCATACCATACCAAGGCAAGGAAAGGCATGTCATACCATACCATACCATGGAAAGGAAAGGAAAGGAAACATATACCATACCATACCATACCATACCATACCATGGCATGGAAAGGAATACCATACCATACCATACCATGGCATGGCAAGGCAGGGCAAGGAAAAGAATACCATACCATACCATACCATGCCAAGGATACCATACCATACCATACCATGGCAAGGAAAGAAAAGGCAAGACGACGCAAGGCATACCATACCATAGCATGCCATACCATGGCATGGAAAGGCAAGGAATACCATACCATACCTTACCATACCATGGGCAAGGCAAGGTAAGACATACCATACCATACCATACCATGGCAAGGCAAGGCAAGGCAAGGCATACCATACCATACCATACCATACCACACCATAGCAAGGAAAGGCAAGGCAAGGCAAGGCATACCATACCACACCATGGCAAGGCAAAGCAAGGCAAGTCAAGGCAAGACAAGGCATACCATACCATACCATACCATGGCTTGGCAAGGAAAGGCAAGGCATATCATACCATGCCAAGAATACCATACCATACCATACCAAGGCAAGGGAAGGCATGGCAAGGCATACCATACCATACCATACCATACCAAGGCAAGGCAAGGCATACCATATCATACCATGGCAAGGAAAGTCATACCATACTATACCATTCCAAGGATACCATACCATACCAAGGCAAGGCAAGGCATGCAAAGGAAAGGCATGGCAAGAAAATTCATGTAAAGGCAAGGCATGGCATGGAAAGGAAAGGCATGGCAAGGCAAGGCATAGAATGGAATGGAAATGCATGGTAATGGAAGGCAAGGCATGGAAAGGCCTGGCATGGAAAGGAAAGGCATGACATGGAAAGGAAATAAAATGCAAGGCATGGCATGGCATGGAAAGGCAAGGCAAGGCATGACATGGCATGGCAAGGAAAGGCATGGCAAGACATGGCAAGGAAAGGCATCGAATGGCATGGAAATATAAGGAAATACATGACATGGAATGAAAAGCAAAGGAATGGCATGGAAAGACAAGACATGGCATGCCATGGAATGGAAATAGAAGGAAAGGAATGACATGGAAATAAAAGGCATGGCATGGAATGGCATGGAAAGGAAATTCAATGCAAGGCATGGCATGGAAAGGAAAGACATGGCATGCCAAGGCAAGGAAATGCAAGGCATGGCATGGTAATGCATGAAATGGCAAGGCATGGGATGTCATGGCAAGGCAAGGCAAGGAAATTCAAGTCATGGCATGGCATGGAAAGGCAAGGCAATGCAAGGCAAGGAAAGGCATGGCATGACAAGGAATGACATGCCATGGAAAGGAAATTAATGACATGTCAAGGCATGTCATGATAAGGAAATACAAGGCATGTAAAGGCAGGGGATGTCATGGTATGACATGGAAAGGAAAGACAAGGCAAGACATGACAATGGAATGGCATGGCAATGGCATGCCATGACATGGCTTGGAAAGGCATATAATTTGAATGGCATGGAAAGGCATGGAAATGACATGGCATGGCATGGATTGGCAAGGAATGACAATGGAATGACATGGAAAGGCATGGAAATGTCATGGAAGTGGAAATGGAATGGAAATGACATTCCATGGAATGTCTTGGCAAGGCATGCCAATGGCATGGAATGTAAAGGAATTCAATGGAAATGGCATGGCATCAACAAGTTTGTGGGATTTGGTTTGGGAGGGGC
>ML804783.1:200777-210933 GCA_009831015.1 Picea engelmannii
GGAAGATCCTTCTAGAAGCGGAAGCTTCTATTAGATCTTCTTACATCCGCCTTATTCTATTTTATTGAAAGGTCTTATTAATATTGACCTTTATTACATCCGAATACATTGATCTACCTATGTGCGGGTTAGGACCTTAACAAACTATAACCGATATAAAATAACTTTAAAACCATTTCCTTTATATCTGTCATGAATCTTTGAGGATATGTGACAAACGTTGAATAAATTGACGTAGATGATTGTATTTGTAATACCCAATGATCACTTGTCTATCAAAAGTCTATGTCTCAAGATTAAACTCTATCTTTCCTCTGCTTTTGTGGTTTCAGTGGCTTTCTAGCCTGGGACAGGTGGAATTATCCATCGAAAGTCTTGTGATTCAGTGGCGAAGAATGCCCTTTGAAAGTTGATTGGGCCGCCTATATTATATCCTTCCATCACGACCTTGCAAGAAAAAAGATTTCGTTAAATGTGTAAGAAAAATACTCAATCTTTCTTTCATTAAGGAATGTTTCTCGATGATGGTGTCACATGTGAAAGGAATTCAAAACTCAAGGGATCAGCACCAAGGGAAGCTCCAGCATTTGCTCGAGATTTTGATATCATTCCCAATAGTATCTCTATACTCATTGACCTAAAATCATTCACTGAAACCACAACGTGACTAGCTGAATGATTTAGATTTCATGATGAAGCCAAAACAGAACTTGAGTTGCTATGATCTGGAATAGAAACTTGAGGTATTCTCAGCCTTGATTGTGAGATTGGACTATGATTTTGATGTGTCAAATGAGAAGGCTGATCCATTACAGGTCAATTTCCTAGTGCACCTTGATACTTTACAGTACATACGATGTCTCAGTGTAAGTATCTCTTATATTTCGAGACATGGTACTTGATTGCAAAAAAGAAGATAGCTAACGCTCTTCCAAATCTCTTATGGGAGGTCACTTCTCTTTCTCTCTTATCATAAGTTTATCCACATGAGACAAGGGTCCATGCATCTGTCTATCACTGTCAGGAATCGACAACATACCACTGATGGAATTTTTTCATGCGTCCTCCACCTCTTCACACAGATCTGAAATCATACAAACAAAAACATTACATTGATGAGAAACCCCAAGGTGAGATGGCTAATCCTCAGCAACAACAAAATTTTGGCATAAATATTCTAGTTCGTGGCTCTCCTCTGGCTTTTCATTATGGCCCGATACCTTCAATCTATCAAAAATTCGAAAAATGCAGATATTTTCACCACAGGACACCTGCGCGATTTTTGGAACCTGAATCTTCAAAGACTTAGAAGCTTGTGAACTTGACACCTGCATTAAGTTTTAGTGTTGACCTGTGGCTTGCCATGAAAAAAATTAGAAAGTGTCCAAGTGGTATTTATCAACATGGACAGTTAGGCATGATCATTCATTTGGGTCAGGAGTCCCAAGAGAGTAGCATGGCCGATGACTAGATCTCTACATTTGGGTGAATCACTAGTTGTATTTCCTGAAGCCCAAACAACCTGTTCTCTGACATCATCACTTGAAAAACTAAGAAGTTACACAAACTTAGGAACAAATCCATGATCAATCACAACTCTGGTATGATTTGAAGTTCATGACACGATATTTGTCAAAGTCCAGGTTTCCTCAAACTGAAACTGAGGGTAATCATGCCTTGCAAGAAACTCTACAAGTCGAGGGACTCACGGGCAGATGGTACCAATACTTTCTATGGTATATTGATGAGGTGTGTAAAGGCATTGACTCATGGGATCGACACAAGTGCTAGGCTGTGTGGTTTGTACTTGACAAGTGGCTTGGTTGATGGAATCGATATATGTTATGGATGAGAACACTTCGAACACACACCCTACTTTTTTGGAAAATTTTGCAAAGAAAATGTAATTTTTGTTTAGGGATATAAAAGACATAAAAGTTAGGGTTACAGACTAATTATTTTTTATTGTGTAGGTTATTAGTAAATGATTGGATTACAAGGTAAAAATAATGGTAAGAGCTTGTTGAGATTTGATAATGTAAATCTCAATGGAAGAATTATGACCTTGCCCAAAAAATTTAGAAATGAGTGTATTAAATAAAAGTTGAGAAAACACTCCAAAAATACCAGTGTATTTTTTATCGCTAACAGTTTCCATCACTAGGGTTTGAAGAGCCCAACTTCTAACAACCCCTGATAAGATATTGGTAGGTGCATGCAATTCATATTCCAAATATATTTGAAGTGTTTGGGTTGTCCAAATGTTGTGTACTTGCATAATTGAATTTTAGCTTATGCCATCTTCATAATTGAGTAATTATAGTACTAGTTATATATGAAGGTTAATTTGACATAACATTGAGTTGAGATTTTTAAGTGATTTACAATTATGTAGAAGATAAATGATAAAAAATATTTGTATAATAAATTATTGTAATATTCCATCTTTTAGGTCACAATATTTTCAAGTGAACACTATTTGATTGTGGATTGTCATTGGATTTAGATGGAGATAATTCAAGAGTTAGTCCATATTGTTGGTTGTGAGTTAGAATATGGATATCCACAACATTCATGCAAATAATTCAGAAGGAATGATCTATTGATGAAGTAGAGATACATAGTTGATTAGCAAGCAATGCTACTTGAGAAACATTAATTGCTTATGGATTTAGCACTTATAAATCTTTTCCACTACAATATATTCCTTAATGCATAATGCAAGTATTTATAATCACTTTAGAAAAAAAACAAGGGATTAATACACATAAAATTCATACACTTTGGAATTCAAAAACTTAAATTGAAATTCATATATTCATCAACATAAAATGTAGAAACAATGAGATTCACAAAAAACGTGCCATGAAATGTATATATATATATATATTGTCTAAATTATACATTTTTTGCAAAATGGCAACTCATGCACAATATACAAAGAGAAAACAAGTTCCATAAAATAAAAAAACATCCATATCATGGCCTAGATACAAAATGGCAGTAGTTGGTCAATCATTGACCGCTGCCACCCTCACCACCCTTAGGAGCATCCTGGAAATCTATCTTTATTCTCTTGCTCGAGGAAGCACTTCGAGAGGTTCTAGGCATGGGCGTGCTTTGACGCTCTGGAGACTACACAAAGAATAAACAATGTTATAAGTTTTTTCCTTAATGAATTAATAGACATACAAAATGATACTTTGTAATTTAACCTAAGACAAATCACCACATATGCTATTTTCAATCGTGAGGGTGTTACCCTCCTTCGTGACCCCAATCTCTCCGTGATGCCACCCTACATCAATTACAAGGATTGAGTCAAGAAAATTAAACAAATATGTGTAAAATAAAATTCATGAAACATTAAAAATTATCATGAATGAATTATCTCACCATGAATATCTTAGGCCTTGGTGGAGATTCAATGGAAGATGGAGCACTTGGTTGTACAAATTGCTTCAATAAAACCTATGTTGTGGTGGTCTTGGTCGATGGGGCCTATGGAAATGGTGGCGGGGGTGGGTGGCATACATGTGGTGTGGATGGGTTCCCTACATGTGAATCCACTAAGGATGCGTGCAATAATATTGATGTTGAGGTGGGCTACGATGGACCCTCATAGGCTGTACAAATGATTGCAACTCCCTAGGCCAAGAGAAAGGTAACCTAGAATCAATGCCCAAGTGCCCAGGGACTACAATAGTACTATAGCTAGTGAATATATCTGTAGCCTGCATACATATTAATAAAATTGAACTATTAGTACCAAATAGTAAAATTCGAAAACATAAACACAAATAATTTGAGAATTATATGATATTTAAATCTACACATGATACCTGTGACACAGGTGACTTTTCCATCCCAAATGGACATTTCCCCACATCTCCTAGTCCAAAATCTTGTAGAAACACGAGAACATTAAAAATTTGAGGATGCCATAAAATAAATAAATGACTATGGTGAGTTTATCAAATGTGATACATACCTATGTGTGGGGTGCACCCAATGAATAGGATGCTTCTACTGTTTCATCAGTGGTGGGGCTAGGCACTGATGCATCCATCGACGTAGAGGGTCTCCTTCTCAAACATAACAACTACAAAAAAACATACATTAAAATATCAATATAAATATGCAAAATACAAAATAAATATATAATGATGAAGAACATAGAGAGGGTTAAGATACTAACCTCCTCCATGAAGCTTTGTTGTCCATTAGGCGCTATAGGCCCATAGCTTGTTTGCCCGCAACTCGAGCATCTATGAGGTTCACATGGATGATTTCTATGTCCATGTGCCCTCTCCTCACTATAATCTCCTATGCATGTTGAAGCTCCAACCCCTCTATCAATTTCACTGGAAGGCACCTCTTATCGAGATAGTGCAACAAAGATGTTGTGTTGCACTAGTCTATGAGTCAATGAAGAAATGGCTAGTTGTACCTATTTCAATCTCTCTACAACAGAAGGATGTTGGGTAGGGGGGTTAGGCCTTTGCTTGGGGGACGAGAATCTAACATGTGGTCAAATTGAGCATGCTCTTAGTCCTATGCGAACCCTCAACCCACCCACTAGAAGTCACCAATGTAAAAGTAGTTGACATGCTTACCCAAAATAAACTCAGCCCATAATTTTCTCATAAAATATAACGACATCTCCCTGTTATTACAGGAAGGTTTATCAAAAACCATATACCACCTATCGATCCAGTTTTGACTAATCTAGGGATGGATGCACCAATCAATGTAGATGCATTTTTGTTGGTTATGTGTTATATTCTTTGCATGTGTGTGTGTGTGGGCGCGCCAGATTCGACAACTGTGTCTGACAATCCCAACTTCCTGCGCTCACGTGTTGTGTGTGCCGGGAGATTCCTATGGGGGGGAAGGTATAGCTACATAATACCTAAAGCATTGTATATATTGTATGGTGAATGGTGAAATTAATACAATGAATATTTGAAAGGTTTTCTCTCAGTTAAGGGTTTCCGGTATAAATCTTTGTGTACTATGTGTATGAGCCATTGATTAATTTTTGTTTTTCTTAAGAATATATATGCATTGCTTTAATTCATAGGTTTAAAACTTACATGTAGTATCATAGCTCATTTTTGGCTTCAGAGGGATGCCTTTGTTGCTGAGGGTTTGGCTCGGTCTTGATAGATCAATTTTATCTTGGGTCTATGATAAACCTGGATTTAGTGGGATATTTTGCAGTGGTGATTCGAGTGTATAAAGAGGAATGGAGAGCCCTTCTAGAATCGAGATAGATAAGTTCAATAGTAAAACTTTGAGCTATGGAAGCTCAAGATGGAGGACCTTCTTGTAGACAAAGAACAATGGATCGTTGTGGACACTGGTACACAACCTACTGGTATGTGTTGGTCACTGTAATTGCTTATTTAACTAAACAATCAAGTGCTACATAAATTGTCAACCCAGGGAAGTCTGTTTATTTCAAAGGTAATCAGACACTGTATATGCTCAATCTCAAAAGAAATCTAGATTTGTAGTAAAAGTATATTAATCACACCTTGCCTTGAACAAACTGAAGTTCTACTTTGAATTATAGAAAAAAAACCTACCTATTGCAGAGTTAAAAGTTTAAAGAAATAAATATCCGAATAATCCTAGATTACATTAAGAAATAACAACCTAGGAAAGAAATCTTTCAGGATACTACAAAAGGAAAGACCAACTATTCTGTAACAGAGAACAGGACCCTATTCCCCAAGCAGGAATCTTCAACACCTGTTTCCGATTATCACACTTTCATGAACTCATTACTAATAAAAAATGATTGACATGCACTGAAGGCTAACTATCTCTTAATAGAGAACATGACCCTATTCCCCAAGCAGGAATCTTCAACACCTATCTCTGATTATCGCACTTTCATAAATTCACCAAACATGATTGCTAATTAGAATGATTAACAGTTACCCAAGCATGAATTATATGAAAACAATGTACAACCAATAAAGCAGAGTTTCAGCAAAACAGAGTTCAGTAAAGTAGAGTTTCAGCAAAACAGAATTTAATCAAGGCATGAACAAAAATAATACTAGCACACTACAAAACTAATGGGTGAATCTTGTGAAGAAGGTGGGCCCTCCCTTCTCACAATATTCCCCAGAAATGAAAGGAACTAGGAAGGAATGCTCAGAATAATCTTTTATTCATCCATCAACTGTATCATGTTACAATGTCTGAAGTAAACATGTCCTTCTCTGTAATTCCTTTCTTAGCCAAGAAAAGTCCCTTTATAATGATGATTTCCCCTTATTTAAAGAGGATAATCCCCTCAATACAATTTGATCATCCAATTACATGTGCACATCTGAATCCTATTCTTAGTCAGATCTAATCTCTATTCTGGAATAGGATATCCTGGTCTCCCGTAATAGAATGCTATTACAATAGTTGAAATGGTGCTGAGTGAGGTGTAGTTGTTGTGGCTGGTGTAACAGCTTCTTTATTTATCTTCTTGTTACTGTTGTTGTCTATTGTTTCAGCATCGCAAATCGCGGGCTGTTTCAGCAACGGGATTTGCATTCTGACTGTTTCAGCAACGTGGTCTCAAGCAACAGTGATGGTTAATTCTGGCTCAAGGTGCGACTATTGTGGTCAGTGTAACAACTTCTTCTTTGTGTGAATTGTTGTTTCAGCATCGTAGACCACAGACTGTTTCAGCCACGGGGTTTGCGTTCTTTTGACTGTTTCAGCAACGGGCCTTCAAACAACAACGATAATATGCAGTTCGAACTGTTTCAACACTTATATATTTCTGATCGATGGTTAAGTATGAGAGTAATGTAAAATTATATGTAAAACAAATTAAACATATAGAAAAGAGAAGAGATGTTATATACCTTTGGAAAGATAGGGTAAGGTGATAATGTTAGTTTAAATGTGAGTGGAAAAAGGATGTAATGGTAGAAAAAAGTGTGAACAAAAGGGTACATTATAGGGTCCTAACATCTCCCCCAACTTAAAAGGTTGCATGTCCTCAGGGAACTTCAATTTGAATCAAAATCTGAATACCGACTTTGAGCGTGCAAGTTACTTCAGCAGTAGCTATGGAAAGTGTTGTCTGTTGAAGCTCTGAATCCTTGAAGGCGTTGTAGCCTTTGACAAGTTGTTGTTTTTTCCTTCTTGGGCAACTTATGATGAAATTGATATTTCTCTGCTGGCATCCACATAATAGGAAAATGAAACTGATAACCTATCCATCTTTCAACACATCGCTGAACAAATTTGATGTAGCTAGGTACCCAGGAGATTGTTGTCTCAAGATTGGTGGGGATAAAGGGGTTGTGTTCCTGTCTTTTCTCAGCAGATTGTTGCCAAAACATGTTATTTTCTTGTAGGGCAGCGATCTCTGTGGATTTAATGAACCATTGACAATCCTGAAGCACTGTTGTCTATAGTTGCCGAATGTATTGAATCATCCCTGGTTTCTTCAAAAACCGATAATACTCTGCAACAAAGGTGGCATCATTTTGTGGTTCTGGCCGTATCCAGAGAAGGCGGTTATCCTCATTATGCTTGGCAGCTAGGAAGTCATTCTGCCATATAATCTGATTGTTAACGAAGGAGGTGAATGCCCGAATCTAGATATCACCGACAAGAGGGTTAAGGTTAAGTTGTCGGTTCTCAGGGATGGCCTCATTATGAAGATATACCTCACAGAGGAGGTGTTGATCCATAGTAGAGGCTTCTGCAAAGGTTCTAACAAAATCTGTTGGATTTAACACTACATAGGGTCTGTCTTCTTTGATTGAGTTAATTTGAAAAAATGTAAGTCGTTCCATGAGGAACAGAGAGTAATTGGAGGATGGTTTCCTTGTAGCCAACAACTTTTGTGCCAAGTCAAACATCATGAGCAATTTGCCTTTTAGCTCTTTATTCGACTTTTTATGGGCACGAGATTCTTGGCGTGTTTTCTCCAAAGCTTCCCAGTTTGAATAGATATGGCTTAGCCAGAGTAGTCTGTGTTCCTATAGGATTTTGTCACGTGTAACAATAGACTCTTTTTTCCATTTGTCCATTATTGCCTACTCATCCCATGGTTGATTTTGTGTTTCAACATCGCAAGTGATAGGCTGAGGTAGGGTCTGAGTGGCTTGTTCCACAAAGGTGTGGGTATTGATCTGGCTAGGAGGGGCATATTCATTAATAGGCAATGTTTGTACAGCTTTATTAACAAAAACAGAGGCTTCAGATGTGGCAATTGTTGTAGGCCAGTGTTCAATTTTAATTTTGGAAGGTCCCACTAGTTCTTGTGTAACAGCAGGGTTTTCTTCTTTGAATGCAAAAGTCGTAGGTGCAGGGGAAGCTTCTAGCATTGGAATTTGAGTTACTTTCTAGCCTTCTTGATAATAGATGTCCCCACATTGACTGCACATATACTCTCTACATTGATTCTCTGTTGTATTTTCCTCTATCATGGTCTCTATGCGAGCTAGGGTGTACAATTTGAGTTCCTTCTTGTAGGCTTCCTTTACCATGACTAGCTCTTCCTTGTAGGCTTCCAGTTCAAACCTTAGGAACTCATTTTCTTGTAAGACAGAGGCCATTGTTGGTTCTGGTTGTTGATATTTCAAGGGTATATTAAGAGGGGTGACTGGTTCTTGTGTAACAGTCACAGCCACAATAGCTAGTTCTTTTGGAGCAGCTATAGGATCGGTAGCTGATTCTTTTATTTCAGCTTCTTGATGTAGAGAAAGTAATGTTGCGGTGCCCTGGGCATCTGATTCCTGTATCTCGGTAACAATATCAGTAGCTAGTTCTTGTGTTTTAGCTGTAGCTAGTTCTTGTCTAACAGCTATAGCTGGTTCTTGTGTTTCAGCTATTGAATGAGTAGTTGGTTCTTGTGTTTCAGCTACTTGATGAGTAGTTGTTTCTTGTGTTTCAGCTACTGAATGAGTAGTTGGTTCTTGTGTTTCAGCTACTGAATGAGTAGCTGGTTCTTGTGTTTCAGCTACTGAATGAGTAGTTGGTTCTTATGTTTCAACTACTTGATGAGTAGATGGTTCTTGTCTTTCATCTACTTGATTTGAAAAGGATGATGTCGCAACACACTGGGCCTCTGGTTCTTGTGTTTCAGTGCCCGTGGGTGGAATAGGTAAAAATTCTGGAATTTGGGAGGGTGGAGGTGTACGCGGTTTTAGTCGGATGGGTTGGGGGCTTAGAGAAGTGGCAGTAGTGACTGCTCTTGTTGAGTTCGTTGTTCATTTTCTTTGTAAAAAGGGGGGAAAAAGAGGAATTTGCTTTCGTTTGCGTGGGGGTTTTTCCTCAGTGATGGGGCAAGGAGAGTTGTCTGGTTTAGAATCATCGCTAAGGATATGAATGGTAGGAGTGGATGATTCTGGTAAGATGTGGGGTGGGCTTGGTATGGTAGGAAGGTTAATTGGATTAATTGGGTCTATAGGCGGACTATTAGGTACTTCCGAAGGGTCTGGAGGGTTTTGTGGTTGTTGTTCCTGAAGATTTTCAGGATATTCAACAACTTCTTGGGGATCTATGGGTGGGTTATTTAGGAGAAGGTTTTGTTGGGAAAAACCCTTTTGGATAAGTAGTTGAGTGAGACGATGATGGGTGAGGGAAAGGGTGAGATTTTTAGCCTTTTTACAGTAATGCGACATATTTCTAAGACATCCGAGCAGATAATAAGGAATGTTCACCAATCTATCATGTCGTAAATGAGACAATAGGACAAAATCGTACTGGTAGACGACCTGGTATCAGCCTTCACAGGTAAGGTAGTGCTTGACAAACTCTACAACTTTCAGCCAAGGAGGCGACAACGAGCTAAGTCGAACACCCCGGCCTTTAGGCTCAATTTGTTCTCATGGCAAGAGGAAATCCTATTGGGCATTAAGGATGATATGTTTGCGGCTGAAACATCAAATGCCATTGACAGGGAGACCCAAAACCTGTGATATATCCTCCTCTGTAACTGGAATCCGAACCCCTTGAACAATGGAATAATCTTCCTGAAGATTTCTGTTGGATCATGTTGTCATTGATGCCAATGGTTTGATTGATTGATGTCATTTATTGATGTCAAGTGATTGATTGATGTCAAAGGATTGATTGATTGATGATTGATGTAATATAATATGTATTTTCCTTGATGAGAATGCAT
>ML804783.1:228604-241773 GCA_009831015.1 Picea engelmannii
TTCTTTATGTTCGAGAAGTAACTTCATTAATTGTTGTGTTTCAGCATCTGTCAGGTTGGGGTTTATGTTCAGTGTTTTGCCAGGTTCAATTTCTACTGGTATACTTTTAGAAGAGATGGTGGCTGATGTTTGAGGTGGGTTTTCAGAGTTAAGTTTTTCCTGTCTATCTGACTCCAAAAGTGCAGCTAGTTGGTTATGAGTTTCTGGAGTCATGGGGGAGGGTTCACAAATAAAATTATTAATTACTTCATCCTCAGTGGCATCTTTAAGGCGTAAGGCTTGTCCGATAGTCAAGATGGGTTGAGTAAGTTGATCATCAAAGTCTACCCATACAGAATTATCATTATTAATCAAGGGTGTAGCGTGAGGGTAGAGGGTAAGATTTTTAGTCTCATGTCCATTGGAAATTGTCATTGAACCTGATCTACAACTAATAAAAGCATCTTTTGTGGCTAGCCAAGGCCTGCCCAAAATTAGAGGGTGGCCCCCCAACTTTGTTTTAGGTTGTAATACCACAAAGTCAGCTGGATAATTCCAAGATTCCACTGAGATAATTAGGTCTTCAATGACTCCTTCCGGTTTGATTGTAGAATGGTCATCTAATTATAGGATGGTTGGGGTGTCTCTGATTTCATTTTGTAGTTGTAACAGTTGTGAGGTTTCCAGAGTCATAATATTGATAGCAATGCCTAAGTCTACCAGGACTCGAGGAATTATTGTTTTTCCAATTTGCACTGAGACGGTAGGATGGCCAGGATCACCATATTTAACTGGGGGAAATTTACCTGACATTAGTGCAGACAAGTCACCCATGACATGAACTGTGAGGGGATCTTTAATTTTCCTACCAGGTTTCTTAACACAAATGTCTCGCATAGTCCTGGCATAAATTGGTACATCTCGAAGTGTTTGTAATAGTGGAATTTTGACATAAAGATTTTGTAATTCCCCCAGAAGATTGAAAGCAGGTGGCTCAGGCATTTTAGTCAAAACTAAATGCTCAGGAAATGGTGGTTTTGTTGTTTCAATAATAGTGCTAGAGGATGATTGTACCTCTTCAGGTACATCATGCTTTTTTGTTTCCTCTTTATCAGAAGAGGTAACATCAACAATGATAGGTTCTACTATTTTCCCAGATCGTAAACGAATATCATTGCATTGCACAGGGAAAAGAGAAAGTGTAGGCTAGTTATGAATATCAATGCACTGCACAACTTTATTATTGGGGTTAGGGTTAGGTTGTACAGGTAGTTGGGGCCTCATCATTTGATTGTTTGGTGGAGTACCTGGTGGTAAGGAGAGTGGTTGCAGAAATTGTGATTGAGGTAATTGATTTGGGAACGGGGGTTGTTGCCCTCTCCAATTTGGATTCCATTGGTTAAGATACGGTTGTTGTTGTGGAGGCGAAGGAGTCCATGTTTACGGATCAACAAAGGGAGGGTTAGTTTGTTGCATGGGTGGGCAATTCATTTGATTTAGGTATTTCATTTGATTATAGGGAGGGTAATTCGCTTGATTAAAAGAAGGATAGTTATTCCAACGATTAGAAGATGTGAATGGAATATTAGGATTCATACCTTGTCCCCGTGGTTGCCATTGCCTTCTCTGTGTCAACAGATAGATAGCTTCATCTTCTTCATCAGTTGGTTGTAGCGCTGCCTTGATTCCTGGTAAAGAAGGGCATTGTTGAGTTTCATGATCCCTATCACAGATGGTGCAGATTGGCTTTTTGTCCAATGGGCATTCCCTTCGTGGGTTCTTGTCTCTACATTTAGAACAAAAGATGGATAGAGTTTCTTCTGCTTCGGCTTGTTTCTTTTGAATCTGCAGGGTATCAATTTGTGAGGCAAAAGAGATTAACATTTCAGTTTTAAAACCTTCAAGTAAATTACCTATTTCGGCTCTTGTTGCTCCTCCACTGGCTGATTTTTGAACTCTTGAAAATGTGGTATCCCTGCTATTTGATCTATTCCTTGAAGCTCCTCTTGAACATCTTTTACATAGGTTAACAATTTCATCATATGATTCTTTAGATATGTCCCCTTTTCCAAGCATATTCAGCATATCTAGACAATCATCCCTTACTCCTTTTAGTAATATTGTTTTAAGAATATCTCTACTTACATTGGGGTGACTGGATCTTTGTAGATTATACTATAGCCTTTCTACAAAGTCCTCCAGATTTTCATCCTCTTTCTGTATCTTCTTGAATAGTTCCTCTCTTTTTTCTCTTGTTCGGCAATAGTCCTGGTATTTATGCAGGAATTTCTATTTCATCTGATCCCATGTTGTGATTACATGACCTCCAAGACTCATGAACCATCTTAGTGAATTTCCTTTCAATGTTGCTAGAAATAGCTTTAATTTTTTAGCATTGGAAATGTAATCATAACTTCTGCATAATATGTCAAACTCAAAAAGGAATTCATCAGGATCCTCTGAAGATAAACCATGAAAGTTAGGTAGCGCTGAGAGTGGAATGTTCTTCATGGGAGCTACCCCTCTAGGAATATCACCAATAGGAAATCCTAAGGTGGAAAAAGAGTTTCGTCATTTACCTCTCTTTCAGGACCTGCCTGTTCTTCATGATGCAGTTCTTCATTATACTCATCCATGTTTTCTTCTATTTTCTCCCCTGTTGCGCTTGCTCTGTCCCCAATGTTTCCTACTAGTTTCTCGACTGTCTCAGGGCTCCAAATCTGTTTCCCTGTTTCAAGGTTTGCTTGAAAGGAAGGTTGGGATTTTGGTTTCCGAGAGTTTGGTCATTGAAGAGAAACATATTCAGATTTTGATATAATCTCGTCAATATAAGTCTTTATTCCTCCCCTTCCTCTACCCCTGCCACCTGTAGGGTCAGTTTCTTTGGGGTCTCTGCGTCCTCTCATGCAATATTTATATCTGAAAGAACATAAGTGCTTTTGAAATCTATAATTACCTTCCCCGGCAGTGACACCAAAATGTTGGTCACTGTAATTGCTTATTTAACTAAACAATCAAGTGCTACATAAATTGTCAACCCAAGGAAGTCTGCTTATTTCAAAGGTAATCACACACTGTATATTCTCAATCTCAAAAGCAATCTAGAGTTGTAGTAAAAGTATATTAATCACACCTTGCCTTGAACAAACTGAAGTTCTACTTTGAATTACAGAAAAGCAACCTACCTATTGCAAAGTTCAAAGTTTAAAGAAATATTTATCCAAAGAATCCTGGATTACATTAAGAAATAACAACCTAGGAAAGAAATCTTTCAGGATACTACAAAAGGAAAGACCAACTATTCTGTAATAGAGAACAAGACCCTATTCCCCAAGTAGGAATCTTCAACACCTATTTCTGATTATCACACTTTCATGAACTCATTACTAATAAAAAATGATTGACATGCATTGAAGGCTAATTATCTCTTAACAGAGAACAAGACCCTATTCCCCAAGCAGGAATATTCAACACCTGTCTCTGATTATCACGCTTTCATAAATTCACCAAACATGATTGCTAATTAGAATGATTAACAGTTACCCAAGCATGAATTATATGAAAACAATGTACAATCAATAATGCAGAGTTTCAACAAAACAGAGTTCAGTAAAGTAGAGTTTCAGCAAAATAGAATTTAATCAAGGCATGAACAAAAATAATACTAGCACACTACAGAACTAATGGGTGAATCTTGTGAAGAAGGTGGGCCCTCCCTTCTCACAAGATTCCCCAGAAATGAAAGGAACTAGGAAGGAATGCTCAGAATAATCTTTTATTCATCTCTCAACTGTATCATGTTACAATGTTTGAAGTAAACACGTCCTTCTCTGTAGATCCTTTCTTAGCCAAGAAAAGTCCCTTTCTAATGATGATTTCCCCTTATTTAAAGAGGAGAATCCCCTCGATACAATTTGATCATCCAATGACATGTGCACATCTGAATCCTATTCTTAGTCATATCTAATCTCTATACTGGAATATGATATCCTGGTCTCCCGTAACAGAATGCTATTACAATAGTTGAAATGGTGTTGAGTGAGGTGTAGCTATTGCGGCTGGTGTAACAACTTATTTATTTATCTTCTTGTTACTATTGTTGTCTACTGTTTCAGCATCACAAATCACGGGCTATTTCAACAACGTGGTCTCGAGTAGCAACGATGGTTAATTCTGGCTCAAGGTGCGACTGTTGTGGTCAGTGTAACAACTTCTTCTTTGTGTGAATTGTTGTTTCAACATCGTAGACCATGGACTATTTCAGCCATGGGGTTTGCATGCTTTTCACTATTTCAGCAATAGACCTTCAAACAACAACGATAATCTGCAGTTCGAACTGTTTCAACACTTATATATTTCTGATCGATGGTTAAGTATGAGAGTAATGTAAAATTATATGCAAAACAAATTAAACATATAGCAAAGAGATGAGACATTATATACCTTTGGAAAGATAGGGTAAGGTGATAATCTTAGTTTAAATGTGAGTGGAAAAAGGATGTAATGGTACCAAAAAGTGTGAACAAAAAGGTACATTATAGGGTCTTAATAATACACAACCTACTGGCACACAATTGACTGGTACAGAACCTACTAGTACACAAACTACTAGTACACCACCTAGTGGTATGTCGAAGGAAGATTAGGAGAAGTTGGACAGAAGATCAAGGAGTACTATTCAAATCAACCTGGAAGATTTGGTGTTGTTGAATGTCTCAGGAGAATCTATAGCCAAGGAACTATGGGATAAGTTAGGGAGTTTGTATCAATCAAAGTACCTGGTAAACAAGTTGTTTCTTTGAAAGAAGTTGTATCACCTTAGGATGAAAGATGGAGATTCTATGACAGAACATCTAAATGCCTTTAATACTCTAGTAAGTCAACTTGTCTCTGTTAATATTACGATTGCAGAAGAAGATAAGTGTATTACTTTGTTATGTTATTTTATAGACTCTTGGGATAATCTGGTTGTAGCATTTGCTAGTACCACTCAATCTACATTGAAGTATGAGGATGTAGTTTCATCCTTTTTATCTGAAGAGATGAGGTGGAAAATCATGGATGTTCATAGCACAGATGCTTTATTTGTAAGAGGTCGTACCCAAGACAGGAATCCTGGCAAGTCTTTGGTGGGGATATCTAAATCTACAGGTAGATCTAAGTCTCTAGGAAAATATTTGAGGAAATGTTGGAAGTGTGGTAAAACATATCATTATAAGAAAGATTGCAAGTCTAAGAAGGTTGATAAACCAAAGGGATCTGATAGTACCTCTTCCACAGAGGTGAAAACCTCCACTGAAGAAGGAGGTGATGTTTACCTATCATCTACAGGTACACATGCAAACCGTGATGCATGGTTGATCGACTCAGGTGCGTCATACCATATGACTCCTCACAGGGAGTGGTTCTGTGAATATGAAAAATATGATGGTGGTGATGTATTCCTAGGAGATGAATTGACATCCAAAATCATGGGACGTAGAAGGGTTAAGTTGCTGCTAAAAGATGGATGGATCAGAACTCTCTTCGGGGTTCTTCACATTACAAAACTAGCGAGGAGCCTAATATCTATAAGAAAGTTGGATGATGTAGGAGTGAATACTATATTGGGAAAGGGCACTTGCAATATGGTACGAGGAGAAATGGTGTTGATGAGGGGAGTTTGGTGTGGAACTCTGTACAATTTTTTGGGAAGCACTTATACTAATGGGTGTAACAGTGTTTTTGTCCCCGAGTAGACAAATAAAGAAGACAAGACCAATACTGTCCCTGGAAAGAAGACCATGTTGTGGCATCAAAGGCTGGGGCATATTGGAGAGAAGGTCCTTTGAACACTACATGGTAAAGGTATGGTTGAAGCTATGTGTAATTTTACTCTGGAGTTTGATTTCTGTGAACATTTCATATATGGTAAATAGAATCGAGTAAGATTCCCATATGGTTCTACAAGAGCAAAGGGGATCTTAGAGTTGATACACAGTGATGTGTTTGGACCTGTTCTGGTTCCATCCCTAGATAAATCTATGTATTATTTTTCATTCATAGATGATGTCTCAAGGAACACATGGATTTATTTTCTTAGAAATAAATCTGAGGTATTTCATAAGTTTAAAGAGTTGAAGGCTCTAGTAGAAAATTAGATAGAAAAGAAAAGAATTTTATTGAGGAAATACAATGGTGGAGAATTCTATAAGAAGTGTAGTATAGAAAGGAAGAAGACTACTCCATACACACCTAAGCAGAATGGATTTGCAGAAAGGATGAAAAAGACATTGATGGAAAAAGAAAGGAGCATGCTTAGTGATGTCGAGTTAGGACAAGAATTCTAGGCAGAGGTAGTGGGCACATCATGTTACCTGGTCAATCCATCACCCTCATCAGCGTTGGATGATAGAACTCCACACGAGGTATGGACTGGAAATAAACCCTCTCTTGAACATCTTAGAGTGTTTGGCTATGATTCTTATGTACATGTTCCAAAGGAAAATAGGATTAAGATGGATAAAAAAGATGAAAAGTGTATCTTTATTGGTTATAAAGATGGTGTGAAAGGTTATAAGCTTTGGAACCCAGAAACCAAGAAGACTGTTTACAGTCAAGATGTTGTTTTTAGAGAGTTAAATGATGTTTCCAAACAAGAATTCCTACCAAGGCCATAAGAACCTGAGAAAATAGAGTTGGAGTTGGATGATGAAAAATCTGAATCATCTAAAGAAGATGAAGCATAAGAAGAAGAACCTCATACCCCAGTATTGAGGAGATCAGTGAGGGAAAGAAGGAAACCAAAAAGGTATAGTCTACCTGATTTTCATTCTAATTTTGCTTTATCTATTACTGATGATGATCCCATAACTATCAAGGAAGCAGTGAATTTGTAGGATAGTAAACTCTGGAAGAAGGCCATGGTTGAAGAAATTGATGCCTTTGATAAGAATGAGGCATGGGATATAGTTGAGTTTCCAGCTGGAAGAAAATATGTTGGTAGAAAATGGTTGTTTAAGAAGAAGTTTAATGCAGAAGGAAAAGTGAAGAAACACAAAGCTCGGTTAGTATCAAAAGGTTATTCCCAGGTAGAGGGAATTTACTTTGGTGAGATATTTTCTCTTGTTGCCAATTAACTTATATTAGATTTCTTTTATCTATTGTTGCTTCTTTTGATCTTGAAGTGGAACAAATGGATGTGAAGACAACATTCCTACATGGGGATCTGGAAGAAGATATCTACATGAAACAACCATAAGGATTTGTAGTGAAGGGAAAGAAAGAGTTGGTTTGTAAGCTAAAGAAGTCATTATATGGTCTGAAGCAATCACCTAGGATGTGGTACCAAAAGTTTGACACATACATCCTTGGATTGGGATTTGTGAGAAGTAGGGCTGATCACTGTGTATATTCCAAGAAGGTTGGTAATCACTTCATTTATGTAGTGTTGTATGTTGATGGCATGTTGCTAGTAGGAAATAACATGGATGTTATCAAGGAGGTGAAATCACAACTATCCTCCAAATTTGACATGAAGGATCTTGGTGCTGCTAACTTCATTTTGGGAATGGAGATTAAAAGAGATCACACAAACAAGAAACTCTGGTTGAATCAGAGAAAATATATTGAGACAATATTGCAGAGGTTTAATATGCATGGAAGTAAATCGGTCAAGGTTATTATTCCTATAGGTGTAAAGTTACTTGTAGATCAGTGTCCCAAGACACATGAAGAAGAAGAGGACATGTCCCATGTTCTATATGCCAGTGCAGTTGGCAATTTGATGTATGCAATGGTCTATACTAGATTGTACATGGCACGTGTAGTGGGATTTTTGAGCAGGTATATGTCAAAACTAGGAAAGGAGCATTGGACAACAGTAAAGAGTGTCTTCATGTATCTTTGTTGCACTACCAGTTATAGATTGTGCTACCAAGGAAGACCAGGATTGGACAGAGTGGTGGACATACATGGCTTTGTTGATGCAGCCTGGGCTGGAGATCTGGATTGCAGACGATCTACAAGTGTGTATGTGTTTAACCTATTTTAAGGAGCAATTAGTTGGATGATTAAAAGACAGGCTATAGTGGCACTCTCAACTACAGAAGTTGAATGCATGGCAGCCACTCATGCATGAAAGAAAGTAGTATGGTTACAGAGATTGTGTTCAAGTATTGGTTTGGTACAACAAGCAGTGAGATTATATTGTGACAACCAAAGTGTAATATTCTTGGAAGAGAACCCGGCTTATCATTCGAAGACAAAGCATATTGATGTTCAGTATCACTTTGTGAGAGACATGGTTGAAGAAAAGAAGGTGTTGCTGGAAAAGGTTGACACTTTGAAGAATGTTGTAGATTCATTGACAATGTCTATGAGCATAGAAAAGTTCTCCTGGTGTAGAGTAATAATGGACATTGTTGCCCTGGATTGTTGACTACATAATCCTGTGGACCCCAGGATGCAATTAAAACAACAAGTGGGTGAAGTTTGGGTATGTGTTATATTCTTTGCATGTGTGTGTGTGTGGGTGCATCAGATTCGAAAACTATGTCTGACTATCCCAAATTCCTTTTCTCTTTGTTTCGTGTGTATTAGGTGCTTCCTAGGAGGGTCCTAGGAGGAACCAAGTATGGCCCCCTTGGTTACACACACTGTTCCTATGAGGTTCACATGGATAATTTCTATGTCCATGTGTCCTCTCCTCACTGTACTCTCCTATGCATGTTGAAGCTCCAACCCATCTATCAATGTCACTGGAAGGCACCTCTTGTCGAGATAGTGCAACAAAGCTGTTGTGTTGCACTAGTCTATGAGTCAATGAAGAAATGGCTAGTTTTACCTGTTGCAAGCTCTCTACAACAACAGGATGTTGGGTAGGGGGGTTAGGCCTTTGCCTAGGGGGACGAGAACCTAACATGTGGTCACACTGGGCATGCTCTCGATCCTATGTGGACCCTCAACCCACTCGCTGGAAATCACCAATGTCAAAGTAGTTGATATTCTTACCCAAAATAAACTAGTCCCATAATTTTCTCATAAAATTTAACGACATCTCCCTATTATTGCTGGAAGTTTTATCAAAAACCATATACCACCTATCCATCTAGTTTTGAATAATATAGGGATGGATGCACCAATCAATGGAGATGTGTTTCTGTTGGGTATGTGTTATATTCTTTGCATGTGTGTGTGTGGGCGTGTCAGATTCGACAACTGCGTCTGACGATCCTAGCTTTCGACACTCATGGTGTTGTGTGCGGTGGGCGATTCTTAGGGGGGTCCTAGGGGTGCCATGTATGGCCCACTCTGGTTATGCACAACGTTCAGCTACAAGCGGTATCCCAAAGCCGATGGGGTTTGGGGTAGCGCCTCAAAATTTTTTTTTTGGGTTGTTTTTGTTATTTTTAGCATTTTTCTAAATTAATCTCAAATAGCTATGGAATTAGGGTTTCGGTAGCTATGGAATACCTAAAACATTGTATATATTGTATGGTGAATGGTGAAATTAATACAATGAAGAGTTGAAAGGTTTCTCTCGGTTAAGGGTTTCCGGTATAAATCTTTGTGTACTATGTGTATGAGTCATTGATTAATTTATGTTTTGCTTAAGAATCTATATGCATTGCTTTACTTCACAGGTTTAAAACTTACATGTGGTATCAAAGCTCGTTTTTGGCTTCAGAGGGACACCTTTGTTGCTAAGGGTTTGGCTTGGTCTTGATAGATCAAGTTTATCTTGGGTCTGTGATAAACCTGGGTTTAGTGGGAGATTTTGCAGTGGTGATTCGAGTGTATAAAGAGGAATGGTGAGCTCTTCTAGAATCAAGATAGATAAGTTCAACGGTAAAAACTTTGAGCTATAGAAGCTCAATATGGAGGACCTTCTTGTAGACAAAGAACAATGGATCATTGTGGATCTTAGTACACAACCTACTGGTACGCAACCTACTGGCACACAGTCAACTGGTACACAACCTACTAGTACACCACCTACTTGTATGTCGAAGGAACATTGGGAGAATTTGGACATAAGAACAAGTAGTATTATTCAACTTTGCCTAGCAGATTCGATGTTGTTGAATGTCTCGGGAGAATCTACAGCCAAGGAACTATGGGATAAGTTAGGGAATTTGTATCAATCAAAGTCCCTGGTAAACAAGTTTTTTCTTTGAAAGAAGTTGTATAATCTTAGGATGGAAGATGGGGATTCTATGATAGAACATCTAAATGCCTTTAATTCTCTGGTAAGTCAACTTGTCTCTGTTAATATTAATATTGAAGAATAAGATAAGGGTATTACTTTGTTATGTTCTTTGCCGGAATCTTGCGATAATCTGGTTGTAGCAATTGGTAGTACCACTCAATCTACATTGAAGTATGAGGATGTAGTTTCATCCTTGATATCTGAAGAGATGAGATGGAAAATCATGGATTGTCATAGAACAGATGCTTTATTTGTAAGAGGTTGTACCCAAGACAGGAATCCTAGTAAGTCTTTGGGGGGGAGATCTAAATCTACAGGTAGATCTAAGTCTCCAAGAAAATATTTGAGGAAATGTTGGAAGTGTGGTAAAATAGGGCATTATAAGAAATATTACAAGTCTAAGAAGGTTGATAAACCAAAGGGATCTTATAGTACCTCTTCCACAGAGGAAAAAACCTCCACTGAAGAAGGAGGTGATGTTTACCTGGCATCTACAGGTACACATGCAGACTATGATATATGGTTGATTGACTCAGGTGTGTCATACCATATGAATCCTTACATGGAGTGGTTCTGTGAATATGAAAAATAAAATGGTGGTGATGTATTCTTAGGAGATGAATCGACATCCAAAATCATGGAATGTGGAAGGGTTAAGTTGTTTCTAAAAGATGGAAGGATCATAACTCTCCCTGGGGTTCTGCACATTACAAAACTATCCCAGAGCCTAATATTTGTAAGCAAGTTGGATGATGCAGGAGTGGATACTATATTGGGAAAGGGAACTTGCAATATGGTATGAGGAGAAATGGTGTTTATGAGGGGAGTTCGGTGTGGAACCATGTACAAGTTTTGGGAAGAACTTATCATAATGGGTGTAATAGTTTTGTTGTCCCTGAGCAGAAAAATAAATAAGACAAAACCAATACTTTCCATGTAAAGAAGACCATGTTGTGGCATCAAAGACCGGGGCATATTGGAGAAAAGGGCCTTCGAACACTACACAGTAAAGGTATGGTTGAAGCTATGTCTAATTGCACTCTAGATTTTGATTTCTGTGAACATTGCATATATGTTAAATATAATCAAGATTCCCATCTGGTGCTACAAGAGAAAAGGGGATCTTAGAGTTGATACACATTGATGTGTTTGGACCTGTTCTTGTACCATCTCTAGGTAAATCTGTGTATTATGTTTCATTAATAAACATTGTCTCAAGGAACACATGGATTTATTTTCTTAGAAAGAAATCTGAGGTATCTGATAAATTTAAAGAGTTTAAGGTTTTGGTAGAAAATCAGAAAGAAAAGAAAATAAAAATATTAAGGATAGATAATGGTGGAGAATTCTGCAGAAATGAATTCAAAGAATTCTGTAAGAAGTGTGGTATATAAAGACAGAAGACTACTCCATGCACACCTCAACAGAATGGAGTTGTAGAAAGGATGAATAGGACACTGATGGAAAAAGAAAGGAGCATGCTTAGAGGTGCCGAGTTAGGACAAGAATTATGGGCAGAGGCAGTGGGTACAACATGTTACCTGGTCAATCGATCACCTTCATCAGCATTGGTTGATAGAACTCCACATGAGGTATGGAATAGAAAGAAACCCTCTCTTCAACAACTTAGAGTTTTTTGTTTTGATGCTTATGTACATGTTCCAAAGGAAAATAGGAGTAAGATGGATAAAAAATTTGAAAAGTGTATCTTTATTGGTTATAAAGATGGTGTAAAAGGTTATAAGATTTAGAACCCATAAACCAAGAAGACTGTTAACAGTCAAGATATTGTTTTTAGAGAGGTAAACGATGTTTCCAAACAAGAATTTCTACCAAGGCTAGAAGAATCTGAGAAAATAGAGTTGGAGTTGGATGATGAAAAATTTGAATCATCTGAAGAAGATGAAGCAAAATAAGAAAAACCTCATACCCCAGTATTGAGGAGATCAGTGAGGGAAAGAAGGAAACTAGAAAGGTATAGTCCATCTGATTTTTGTTCTAATTTTTCTTTATCTATTACTGATGATGATCTCGGAACGGTCCGGGAAGCAGTGAATTCAGAGGATAGTAAACTCTGAAAGAAGGCCATGGTTGAAGAAATGGATTCCTTCGATAAGAATGAGGCATGGGATATAGTTGAGTTTCTAGATGGAAGAAAATTTGTTGGTATCAAATGGTTGCTTAAGAAAAATTTTAATGCAGAAGGAAAAGTGGAGAAATACAAAGCTCAGTTAGTAGAAAAACGTTATTCCCAGGTAGAGGGAATTGACTTTGGTGATATTTTTTCTCCTATTGCCAAGTTAAATTCTATTAGATTTCTTTTATCTATTGTTGCTGCTTTTGATCTTGAAGTGGAACAGATGGATGTGAAGACAACATTCCTACACGGGGATCTGGAAGAAGAAATCTACATCAAGCAACCGTAAGGATTTGTAGTGAAGAGAAAGAAAGAGCTGGCTTGTAAGCTAAAGAAGTCACTATATGGTTTAAATCAATCACCTAGGATGTGTTTTCAAAAGTTTGACACATACATCCTTGGATTGGGATTTGTGAGAAGCAGGGCTAATCTCTGTGTATATTCCAAGCAATTTGGTAATCACTTCATTTATGTAGTGTTGTATGTTGATGACATGTTGCTGGTAGGAAATAACATGGATGTTATCAAGGAGGTGAAATCACAGCTATCATCCAAATTTTACATGAAGGATCTTGATGCTGCTAACTTCATTCTGGGAATGGATATTAAAAGAGATCATGCAAACAAGAAACTTGGGTTGAATCAGAGAAAATATGTTTAGACGATATTGCAGAGGTTTAATATGCATGGAAGTAAACCAGTCAAGGTTCCAATTGTTGATACTGAGTGGGGGGTGAATCAGTATCAAGTACAATTTAAAAACCTTTTTCAACTTATACTTAAACCATTCAATTATATCCAATGAGAAATGAACAATAGTATAAGAGTTACACCAATACACCACAATACACCATGCACAATATA